>PVJS01049499.1:0-14637 GCA_004027185.1 Glis glis | reverse complement strand
GCCGGGCGTGGTGGCGCACGCTTGTAATCCCAGTACTTTGGGAGGCGGAGACCGGAGGATCCGGGTTCATGGCCAGCCTCAGCTCTCTCGCTCTCTCTCTCCCTGTCTCTCTTTCTCTCCGTAGTGAGGCCCTCCGCAACTTTGTGAGACCCGGTTTCAAAATATAGTATAAAAAATAGGGCCAGGGGCATGCCCCTGTGTTCAATCCCCGGTACCACAAAAAAAAAAAAAAAAAGAGGTACAGGCAGCTTTATCCCCTGGATATTAAGGAATAGGAAAAGAATGGCCACAATCAGCGACTCGTTTGCTGTTCATTCATTTTTTTTTTTTTTGGCGGTACTAGGGATTGAACCCAGGGGCATTCTACCCCCGAACTACACCCCCGGCCCTATTTTTATTTTATTCTTTATTTTGAAACAGGGTCTCACTAAGTTGCGGAGGGCCTCACTAAGTAGCTGAGGCTGGCCACGAACCCGGATCCTCCGGTCTCAGCCTCCCAAGTACTGGGATTGCAAGCGTGCCCACCACACCCAGCTCTGTTCATTCATTTCTTACTGACAGTACACTAACTTATGCAAGACATCATACCATGGGCACTGCAGTGACCAGGCTGGACCCTCTTCCCAAAGCCCGCAACTCTGCAGTGCCCGGCACTTTCCTCATCTCTGAGGGAACCTCCCCGCACCCTGTGAGGAAGGCAGGGCACAGACCCTTAGCCCACTATACGGTGTGGCTTGGAATGACTTCCCCAGGGTGTCACATCTGAACTGTGGCAGCGTCAGAACCTGGGCCTGGCTGGGGTTGTAGCTCTGTGGTAGAGCTCACACCCAGCATGCACAAGATCCTGGGTTCAATCCCCAGAACCCCACCACAACCACCACCAAAAATCAAGAACTTGGCCCAAGCCTTTGGACTCCCAACCTCTGCAGCTCTTATGGTTAGACTGTCCCCATCCCTCAGGAACAGGAGTTTGGTAGCCCTGAATCTCACCTGCTGTCACTGGAGTTTGCAGAGGGGAAGGCCTGTTCTCCCGGGTTTTGGGAGTTCCCAAAGGTCTGGTTGTTGCCTCTGTCCATGGATTGGCCTGTGCTTACCCCCACACTGGTGTTATCCAACAGTGGAGTGGCTGTTTGGTCTACAGATACCTAGAGGAGATGGAAAATTAATATCTGATCCAAGAATAACCAACAGGGAAACTTGGTAAATAAGCTGCCCTGCTTTATTCACTCAACAGGCATATAAATAAATAAATAGTAAACAAATAAATTCGATACCCCTCCTGAAAATGTATTTAAAGTTACTTAAATACATGGTCTTTTCCATTCCTCTCATTCCCAGTCCCCATTGGTTCCTAGGAGAAGAGCTGATCTAGAGAACACACCCAGGCCTGCATACACTGCCTTCTATCAGAGCAACTGGGAGCTCCCAGCCTCCAAACCAAGGCAGATGGGAGACAGCTGTTTATGATGACTCCCCAGCACCAGAAATTGCTTCAGCACCTGACTCAAACCACAAGACTTATACTAAATAAAACTCCCAATAGAAAGAGTAGAGAAGACAGAATTATTCCTTATGAGTCTGGGAGGAAAGGAAGAAACCTCATTTAGAGACAAATGGGTGAACCTCACAATGGGCACTCTCCATCTTCCATGACTACCCCTTCCCACCCCAGTTCTCCTTTCCTGTATCTGTAGCCTTCTGGATTCAGCCTTCCAATTGCCCAGGTTCAAACCTGAGTGGCATCTGACAGCTCCCTTCTCCAGCTCTGTATCTCAAGAGAGGCCTAGTCCTGTGGCCTCCCCTCTGTAGATTCATATGCATCTCTAAGTCACCCTTCCTCTGACCACTGAGGTCTGGAAGAGTCTCCTAACTGGCCCTGCATTTTCAGTCTCTCCCCTGAAAACTCTACCTGCAAGCTCCTTCCATTTGCATCTCCCTAAAGAACAGGTCCAATTCCATTATCCTGTTACTCTGAAATCTTGCATCTCCTATGAGCTATTACACCGAAAGCTGACTCCCAGGACATGTGCCTAACCTATGATCTGGCTGCACCATCCAGCATTCACCCTCATCTATATTTCCAGCCAAACCAAACCCTGCTTGTATAATCCTGTGTCTGCATTCTGTTACCCTGGGGTTCCTCTCCTCACCACCAAGAGCTAAAAACCATAAGTCTTTTTTTTTCTTGTTTGTGTGTGTGTGTGTGTGTTACAGGAGATTGAACCCACAAACATTCTACCTCTGAGCTACATCCCCAGCCCCCCCTTTAAAAATTATTATTATTGTTTTGAAACAGGAGTCTTGCTAAGTTGCTGAGGCTGGTCTTGAACCTTCAATCCTCCTGTCTCAGCCTTCAAAGCACTGGGGATTACAGACGTGTGCCACCATGTCCTGCTAACCCATCAGTCTTAAAGGGCCATTACTAATTAAACATTAGTAAAATGTTTCCCGATTCACTCCATCCCAGCTCCCAAGCACTGGACCACTATGAACCTCTCCTGCTAGCTGCCGGGTTTGGCTCATATAAGTGTTCTGTCTCATTTCTTTTAAGGGTCCTGGAGAGCAGGACTATCCCCTGCTCACCTAGAGTCCCCTGCAGCATCCACCAAAGGTTGCATCCCATAGCAAATGTTTGGAGAAAATTACTAAGCCTTCCAGAGCACTCTGGGAAAGTATGAGGCTATTACTTTGTGGCTCTTGGTACTACTTCCAGAATAGAGCCTTAGCTAGCTTATACAATCAAATATTTTGTTAGATGATGTAAATATTGCTCTTTCTAAAACAGGGCTTCTCATCTTAGCACTATTGTCACTTGGGATCACATAAGACTTTGTTGGGGGTGGGGGACTGTCTGTGCATCGTAGGATGTCGAGCAGCATCCTGGGCTCCTACACACTACATGCCAGTAACACTTCATTCATCCATCATCCTCCCATCCCCAGATGTGACAAAAAGGTCTCTAGATAATAGAAAATGTCCCTTGAGGGATAAAATTGCCCCTAATTCTGAAAAGAACCATTATGTTCTCCTATAGTAGGCCCAATGATTTGCAAAAACAAACAAAAAGCCATACAGACTTTGCTGGCACCATAAATACCCAGAGAAGTACAAGCAAGAGGCAGCTTGAAGCCAGGAGTGGTGGTGCACGCCTGTAATCCCAGTACTTGGGAGGCTGAGACAGGAGGATCACAGGTTCGAGGATAGTCTCAGCAAGTGCTGAGACTCTCATCAACCTAAAGAGACCCTGTTTCAAAATAAAAATAAAAGCTGGGCATGGTGGCGCACGCTTGTAATCCCAGTACTTGGGAGGCTGAGACAGGAGGATCACAGGTTCGCGGCCAGCCTCAGCTACTTAGTGAGGCCCTCCACTACTTAGTGAGACCCTATTTCAAAATAAAGAATAAAAAATAGGGGCGTAGCTTGGAGGTAGAATGTCCCTAGGTTCAATCCCCAGTACCGCAAAAAATAAAATAAGATAAAATAAAATAAGGCGGGGGGAGGGTGATTCAGAGATAGAATGCCCTTGGGTTCAATCCCCAGTACCACACACACACACACAAAGGTCGCCTGCAATTACCAATCACCATTGGCCCACAACCAGTAAGGCTTAGAATCAGGTACCATGCCCTAAAATTAAATTAGAACAAGTTAAACCAGGTGCAGTGGGCTATAATCCCAGTACTTAGGAGGCTGAGACAGGAGGATTGCAGGTTTGAGTCCAGCCTCAGCAATTTAGCAAAACCCTGATTCAAAATAAAAAGGGTTGCAGCTTGGAGGTAGAATGCCCTGGACTCAATCCCCAGTACCACAAAAAGAAAAGAAGAAAAAAAAAAAAAACAAGCTAATTAGGGGGGACCAGATCCAGCTCTTAGGCATACAAGAGCTAATAGGCATCCAGCTCTTAGGCTTCTAGACACTGCCTCCCAGGCCCCTCTAGTAAGCTTCTCTGGCTCATCTATAAAATCCTGAGAATTCTCTACCAGCCTAAACTAGGAATGTTGCCACAAATTTACATGATTCTTTATTTTGGTAGGGGTATGGTTAAGGAGTTATTCTCTAAATCACAACTTGGCAATTTCTATAAAGGAACAGATAGCAAATATGTTAGGTTTTTGTGGGCCACATGGTGTCCTTTACAACTATTCAACTCTGCAATAGAAAGCACCAAAGCAACTAGAGACAATATGTAAATGAATGGGTGTGACTCTGTTCTGATAAAACTTTATTTACAAAAGCAAGAGTGTGGGCCAGGTTACCCTACAGTTGCCAGATCTGTGCTTTGCATCACATAAAGTCTGTCTTTTATGAGGCTGCACATTTTGCTGAGGTGTGTGTGTGTGTGTGTGTGTGTGTGTGTGTGTGTGTAGTACCAGGGATTGAACCCAGGGGCGTTCTACCTCCAAGCTACACTCCCAGCCCTTTTTATTCTTAGTTATTTATTCATTTTGGTACTGGGGTTTGAACCCAGAGACATTTTAACTCTGAGTGAAACCCCTTGCCCTTTTTATTTTGAAACAGGATCTCACTAAGTTGCTGAGGCTGTCTTCAAACCTGCAATCCTCCTGTCTCAGCCTCCCAAGTACTGGGATGACAGGCATGTGCCAGCACACCTGGCTCGGATTTTTTTTTTTTTTTTTGTGGTACTGGGGATTGAACCACCCCCAGTCCTATTTTATTTTTTATTTTGAAACAGGGTCTCACTAGGTTGATGAGAGTCTCATTACTTGCTAAGGCTGTCCTCGAACCTGCAATCCTCCCGTCTCAGCCTCCCAAGTACTGGGATTATAAGTGTGTACCACTGCCGGGCATGGTGGCACACGCTTGTAATCCCAGTACTTGGGAGGCTGAGACCGGAGGATCCGGGTTTGCGGCCGGCCTCAGCTACTTAGTGAGGCCCTCCACAACTTAGTGAGACCCTGTTTCAAAATAAAGAATAAAAAAATAAGGGCTGCGAGTGTAGCTCGGAGGTGAAATGCCCCTGGGTTCAATCCCTAGTACCGCAAAAAAAACAAAAAACAAAAAACAAAAAACAAGTGTGTACCACCACATCCGGCTTCAGATTTTTTTTTTTTTTTTGGTACCGGGGATTGAACCCAGGGGCATTCTACCTCCGAGCTACACCCCCAGTCTGAGTTTTTGCTCTTTATTTTGAAACAGGGTCTCACTAGGTTGCAGAGGGCCTCACTAAGTAGCTGAGACTGGCCGCGAACCTGGATCCTCCGGTCTCAGCCTCCCAAGTACTGGGATTACAAGCATGAGCCACCACACCCGGCAGGCTTCAGATCTTAATAACAGGAAAGGTTATGCTTCTCCTGAAGAACTGATTTGCCTTATCTTCTGAGACTGTGAATTTGCAGCAGATGTTTCCCACATTTCTTCAGCTAGCAGGAAGTTCAGAGCTGAATTTAGCACAAAACTCTATCTGCTTTACCGGCCTTATATATAATGTCCTATCTTATGTATTCATTTCTTGAATTTTCCCCATTGAGGCACATTTTTATTCTGGAAGTTGCATTTACTTCCACAATCCACCTGATGTTAACTTTGTGGAATAAAACCACAGGTAAACCAAAGGAAAATGTAGGCAGTCACCTCAGGTAGACTCCTAGCAAGGAGCTGAGAGAGGGAGGCCTTAGTCTGTGATGTGTTTCATCTGAACAAACTCATCCAAAAATCTTCCTTACAGAAGGATTTCATTTAACATATGTAGATACTCTCCCCCTCCTCTTTTTTTTGTTTTTTGCGGTACCGGGGATTGAACCCAGGGCGTTCTACCTCTGAGCTACACCCCCGGCCCTATTTTTTATCCTTTATTTTGAAACAGGGTCTCACGAAGTTGCGGAGGGCCTCACTAAGTAGCTGAGGCTGGCCGCGAACCTGTGATCCTCCTGTATCAGCCTCCCAAGTACTGGGATTACAAGCATGCGCCACCACGCCCAGCTCCCCTCCTCTTTAGAGTGGGCTAAATTTAGTGACTTGCCTCCCAAGACTCGATCATAAAAGGGACAAAATAGTAACTTCATAGTGGAGACAGCAAGCAAACATGACGTAAACCAAGTGGTGAAGGTCAGCATCACGGGGATGTGCTCAGGTGCTGCCAATGTAATGCGATGAGAAGGGCACGTCACCTGAGGCACTACTCGATTCTACCTGAGGAAAATGACAGCAAACCAAGATTGGGGGACATTCTTGTGTGTGTGTGTGTGTGTGTGTGTGTGTGTGTGTGTGTTACTGAACATTGAACCCAGGAGCATTCTACCTCTGAGCTACACCAACAGCCTCCCAAGTACTGGGATTACAAGCATGAGCCACCACGCCCAGCTTCCTATTTTATTTTTTATTTTGAAACAGGGTCTCACTAAGTTGCACAGGGCCTCACTAAGTTGCTAAGGCTGGCCTCAAACCTATGATTCTCCTGTCTCAGCCTCTAAAGTACTGGGATTACAAGCTTCTGCCTCCACCCCCGACTTGGGGACATTCTACAGGAGACTCTAGCCAGGGCAGAAGGAAGAAGAAGAAAGAAGAAAGAAGAAGGAAGAGGAAGAAGGAAGAGGAAGAAGCAGCAGCAGCAGCAGCCGCCGAGTGTAGTGGCGCATGCCTGCAATCCTAACAGAGAATTGCCTGGCTATTAGGTCCTGGATTTAAATCCCAGCGCTACCCCATACCGTATAAAGCAACTTCCTTGTCCCTCAAGTTCTCCACTTGTGAAAGAGTGGATAAAACTTTTATTTAACTCATAGGTTGCAGTACAAGATTAACTGAGATAATGCACATGTAGCAAATGTATTAAGGAGAAATTTTAAGGCCTGGAAGGCCCTTAAAGCTCTGGTGTAAATTTTTATTTGACAAATGCATTAAGTGAAACCCAGAGGGTAGGTGAGCTGCCCAGGATCGCACACTGTTAGCCTATAACAAAGCACCTATCTGTTTATAAATGTTGGCTCTGTGTTTTCACCACTTCCTGCCACACTATTATAAATTTATATGAGCTGGGCGTGGTGGCACACGCTTGTAATTCCAGTACTTGGGAGGCTGAGACAGGAGGATCACAGGTTCGCGGTCAGCCTCAGCTACTTAGTGAGACCCTCCGCAACTTAGTGAGACCCTGTTTCAAAATAAAGAATAAAAAATAGGGCTGGGGGTGTAGCTCAGAGGTAGAATGCCCCTGGGTTCAATTCCCAGTACCGAAAAAAAAAACACAAAACAAAAAAATTAATATGGTTGTACTGGGGGGAGAAAAATAAGTGTTCAGTTCTCAAATATGCCTATTTTCCTTCCTCCCTCCCTAACTCCCTTCTTCTTTCCTTTCTCTCAATCTTTTTTCTCTATTTCTCCGTACTAGGGATTAAACCCAGGGTTTAATCAGCTCAGGGGTGATTTACCACTGAGCTATGTTCCCCAGCCCTTTTTATTTTGAGATAGGGTCTTGCTACGTTGCTGACACTGGCCTCAAACTTGCCATCCTCCTGCCTCAGCCTCCCGAGTCACTGGGACTGTGGGCATGTGCCACTTCGCCTGGTTAAGTGTGCATGTTTTATGTTTCTTGTAAAAGGGAAGATGGTGCACTGTGGTGAGACTCTATGACAACCATGTGAACCAGATAGACAGCGACGAGAAACACCTGCTCAGCACCAGTGGGATCATTTGTCCTTTTACATGAGTCTCTTCCATTTCCCTCCACCTCCACCAACACCATGGGAGGGAGGTACACCTCAGAGACCAAATTCAGTTCCGACTACCCCTCAAACTCAGATTCAGCTCAATTCCATCTGCTCAGAGTGGAACACAAGGCTGGCTCGTGGCTTTTTCTTCTTCTTGTGGTGCTAGGGATTGAACCCAGGGGCATCTGCCTCCAGGCTACACCCCCAACCCCTTTTTTATTTTTTATTTGGAAACAGGGTCTCACTAAGTTGCTGAGAGTCTCGGAAAGCTGCTGAGGCTAGTTTCAAACCTGTGATCCTCCTGTCTCAGCCTCCCAAGTACTAGGATTACAGGTGTGTGCCACTATACCTGGCCTCATGGCTTTCTAACGATGTGTCAGGCATGTACAGGCTGTGGAGCCCTGGAATTTGACTGACCTGAGGGTAGAAGGCAGATGATGCTGTGCGTGGGCTGCGGACAAACTCCATAAAGAAGGCCCCATCCTGAAGTCAGAGGAGGAAGCAGCAGCAACAGCAGCAGGAAGCGCAAGGCAGTGAAGAAATGGAGTATGCACCAGTGGTTAACCATTGGGGGAAGGAGAACAGGGTATAAAACAAACAAAAAATAAAAACAAAACAAGGAGGGAAGGAGAGAAACAAGGACATATGAAGGAAATGGGGGCGGGGCAGAGAGAGAAATCCACCCAGAAAGGCACTATCCAAATGCCAAGGAGCTCATGCCTTCCTCGGCAGAATGTCCCATCTGTGTGGGAGGAAGCACCCTCAGGTCTCCTGAGAGAGTGGCTTGGATGCTCTTGCCCTCCCACATAGCTCTGAAATTCCTTCAGACCTATGGCAACCAAGAGGGAAAGGCTGCAGAGCAGCTTGGTGGGGATGGCGGGGTTAAGGCTGCAGGGGCATCATCCTGGCCTCCCGCCTGGCTGGGTGGCAAGCAGAGCTCTGGGAGAGAGACGCTGAGACACGAGGTCTCTTCTGCCTGGTACTGAATGTGGCAGCCAGATGGGAGAAGAGGATTCAATGCAGGAAGAAGTCTCGCTTAATCTTCTGAGAGCACAGGGGATACAGAGGCAACCATACCTTTTCCACTGGTTGTATAACATAATCAAGAAGCTGGGACACACAGAATGTCAGGTGCACAGCACTCATCTGAGGGGCTTCCTGAGCTGTCTTCCCTTCCCCACTCTCTCTCTCCATATATATATATATATACAGGATGTAAATGGTCTTTTTTTTTTTTTTGCAGTACTTGGAATTGAACTGAGGGACATTCTGCCTCCAAGCTACACCCTCAGACCTATTTATTTATTTATTTTGAAACAGGGTCTCACTAGGTTGCCAAGAATCTTGCTAAGTTCTTGAGGCTGTCCTCAAACCTGTGATCCCAGCCTCTCTTCACTTTTTATGCATGATCATCACTGAAATTCAGAAGTGACACTTGATTGAGGTCCCTGCTTTCCTAGAACTCTTCTTTAACTGGAAAAGTAGAATCATGGAAATATTTGGGTGCTCTTTTATTTAATCAATATTGCTGCCATTTCCCATCAACCACTCCAAGCTCAAGTGACAACCCTTGGCAGGTGTGTCTGTGGAGATGCACATGCAGGTACCCCACGCATGTGCATCTGAGCATGCCAGCATTTTTGCTTCCCTTTCTTTAAACTTGGTAGTCTACATCCAGCACTACTGACAGCTCCTATGGATGGACTTCGGTGCTTAACGGGACGTTGAGGAAGGTATTCCAAACAGCAACCAAATATTTGGTCTTTGGTGCAGTTTAACCTTAATGTTTGCGACTCTGTAATTTCTCTACCTTTCTGTCTTATCCTTGGCACTGTTCAAAATCTTCAAAGATGCCGGGCGTGATGGCGCATGCTTGTAATCCCAGCACTTGGGAGGCTGAGACAGGAGGATCGCAGGTTCGCAGTCAGCCTCAGCTACTTAGTGAGGCCTCCACAACTTAGTGAGACCCTGTTTCAAAATAAAGTGTAAAATAGGGTTAGGGGTGTAGCCCAGAGGTAGAATGCCCCTGGGTTCAATCCCCAGCACCGCAAAAAAAAAAAAAAAAAAAAAAAATCTTCAAAGATGTCAATGAGAGGTTAATTTTTTGGGGGGTGCTGGGATTGAACCCAGGGGCACGCTACCTCTGAGCTGCACCCCCAGCCTTATTTTTTGTTTTGAAACAGGATCTTACTAAGTTGCTGAGAGCCTTGCTAAGTTGCTGAGGCTGGCCTTGAACCTGTGGTCCTCTTGTCTCAGCCTCCCAAGTACTGGGATTACAGGCATGTGCCACCATGCCCAGCTTAAATTTTTTTTTTTTAAAAGGCAGTGGGCAGCATACAGGGGACTTATATATTTCATTATTCCATTCCTGTTCCTTCTTTGCTAGGACATATACCAGCAAAGGTGGAGATGATGCTGAGATCTGTGTAAACAAGAGTGAGAACAGGTGAAAAATTCTTTCATGGCAATAGAACATTATTTGCATGAAGACTCTGCTTGGGACCTAAAGCTACTCCCTAGAGCTGGGTCAGCAAACTACAGCTTATAGGCCAAATCTGGCCGGCCACCTGTTTTTTTATACAGCCTGTGAGAGAAGAACTATTCCTACAGTGTTAAATGGTTATAGAAGTACCCATATACTAGCTTATTTTGCCTTTTTGCCCACAAAGCCTCAATTATGTATTTAAGTTTGCTGACTTCTGGTCCATAGGGTCTACAAGCTACCTAAGCCCCAGATGATAAGCCCCAGATGAAAATCTTTTCTCAGATTTCAATCCCTTATCAGAATAGCCAAGTAGTATAATTCCAGTAATTTATGCTAAGGAAATAATCAGAGATGTGATCAAATAATTATTATAAGGAAGTTTACTGTGACATTATTATTATTAGTAGTAGTAGTTCTGGGGATTGAACCCAGAGGCATTCTACTTCCAAGTTATACCCCCAGCCCGATTTTATTTCTTATTTGGAAACAGGGTCTCACTAAGTTGAGGAGGGCCTCACTAAGTTGCCAAGGCTGGCTTTGAACCTGCGATCCTCCTGTCTCAGCCTCCCAAGTACTGGGATTACAAGCGTGCACCACCACGCCCAGTTTACTGTGACATTATTTATAATTGTGATGTAGTATACATTATAACAATTTATAGAATTGCCAAAATTTATTTAAAAGTCAGAAACCACCTATAATTTTAACAAAAAGGTTCTAAATGAAGGCATATTCATATGATGAAATATTATATGACATTTTTTTTTTTTTTTGGTGGTGCTAGGGATATCAAACCCAGGGCCTTACACATGTTAAGTAGATGCTTTACCAATAAGCTGAACCCCCAGCCAGCATAGCTATTTTTTAAAATCCTGCTATTGGAACTGGGGGGTTTAAATCAGTGGTAGAGCATTATCTAACATGTGCAAGGCCCTGGGTTCAATCCCCAGGACAGGGGGAAAAAAATCATGCTTTTGAAAAATGACAAGAATAACTTTTATGATATGGAAGTAAAATCATTATATGGATTATATGGAAGGGATCGTTATATAATTTGACCACAGTTTTGAAAAATAAAATATATTCATTGAATCTCTTTCATCTTCCAGTGGTAGAGAACAGGTAAGAGAATGTACAGTCAGCTCACCCCACCACAAGAGAATAATCTCAGATTCTGAGTTGCCCAGGAGATGGAGTTAACACAGTCAAATCTATTGGTGTTAAAAAAAACGAAACCCAAGCCAGGCGTGGTGGCGCATGCTTGTAATCCCAGTACTTGGGAGGCTGAGACAGGAGGATCTAGGTTCACGACCAGCCTCAGCTACTTAGTGAGGCCCTCTGCAACTTCGTGAGACCTGGTTTCAAAATAAAGAATACAAAATAGGGCTGAGGGTATAGCTTGGAGGTAGAATGCCCCTGGGTTCAATCCTAGTACCGCAAAAAAAAAAAAAAAAAGAAACCCCTGACCTCTGGACTTTTCTGCCTTCCTACTGGACTTGCTATTCCTTATACAGGGCTCAAGTAAGTCTCAGATTTTTTTTGTTGTTGTTTATGTTTCTTCCACCCCAGAATGCTCCCGTTTGTCTGTATTTCTCAGAAGTCTAAGAAAACTGATAGTGATTCCACTAGCAAAGCAGAGTGAGCGCCTGTGGAGGGTGCTTCAGTAACCTCGGTAGCTTCTTCCTGTCTTGGAAAACTAACAGTGATGTTGAAGGAAAACCAGACAGCCAATTTCAGAGCTCAAGCCAGATCTTGGCCCTGGACCAGTAGAGCTCAGCTTGACTGTTTCCTATCTGCAGTTAACTAGAAGTTAGCTTCCTTGCCACTCTGAAAAGGAAGTTTCTTAATAAAGATGCCTGTAATTCCATTACTTGGGAGGCTGAGACAGGAGGATCGCAAGTTCGAGGACAGCCTCAGCAACCTAGCGAGACCCTGTTTCAAAAACAAAAAATAAAAAAGGACTGGGGGTGCAGCCCCTGGGTTCAACCCCCAGTATCCCTACCACACACACATATAATAGTAATAGGACCTAAAGAGGGTGTGGGGTAGAATTCATCCAAAGTCTCGGCACATTCGACCCTGAGGAACAGCCATCCATTCTACCTTCTACACTGGGTCTCAGAGCACCCGGAAGCTCCCTGCTGGAGTGGCCTCTGTTACCTTTCGTGGGCTGTCTAAGTATGTGGGAGTCATGGCAATGCTGCTGCTCTCAGCTGGCTGGGTGGAGCTCTTCCCACAGTGCAGGACTGCCTGCTGTTCTCCTAGGCACCTGAAAAGAGGAAAAACAAATGGTTGTAGCAGCTCAGAGCTCCCTGGTGAAGGGTCCACAGGAGCTGAAATGAAGACACCTCTGTTGCTGTGATATTTATTATTATTGTTGTTGTTGTTATTGTTATTTTTGTGGTACTGGGGATTGAACCCAGGGGCATTCTACCTCCGAGCTACACCTCCAGCCCTATTTTTTTATTCTTTATTTTTATTTTTATTTTTTTTTGTGGTACCAGGGTTTGAACCCAGGGGCGTACACCCTAGGCCCTATTTTTTATTCTTTATTTTGAAACTGGGTCTCATGAAGTTGCAGAGGGCCTCACTAAGTAGCTAAGGCTGGCCACGAACCCAGATCCTCTGGTCTCCGCCTTCCAAGTACTGGGATTACAAACGTATGCCACCATGCCCGGCTTATTCTTTCTTTTTGAAACAGGGTCTCACTAAATTGCGGAGGGCCTCACTAAGTAGCTGAGGCTGGCCGCGAACCTGTGATCCTCCTGTCTCAGCCTCCCAAGTACTGGGATTACAAGCGTGAGCCACCACGCCTACTGCTATGATCTTTAAAACATACACACTTCTGCCTCGTTTCTCCTTGAGGCCCTACATGCTACCCTTAATTTCATTAAATCATCCTGAACAATCACCAGTCCTCAAAATAAATCAGAAAACACACCCCAACTGTAATCCCAGTACTTGGGAGGCTGAGACAGGAAAATCACAGGTTCAAGGCCAGCTTCAGCAAGTCAGTGAGACCCTCAGCAACTTATCGAGATCCTGTTTCAAAATAAAAAAATAGAGCCGGGAGTGGTGGCGCACGCTTGTAATCCCAGTACTTGGGAGGCTGAGACCGGAAGATTGCAGGTTCGCAGCCAGTCTCAGCTACTTAGTGAGGCCCTCTGCAACTTAGTGAGACCCTGTTTCAAAATAAAGAATGAAAAAATAGGGCTCAGGGTGTAGCTTGGAGGTAGAATTCCCTGGGTTCAATCCCAAGTACCACAAAATAAATAAATAAATAAAAATAAGAATAAAGAAATAAATAAAAATAGCCGGGCGTGGTGGCGCACGCTTGTAATC
Source organism: Glis glis (assembly GCA_004027185.1). NCBI lineage: Eukaryota > Metazoa > Chordata > Mammalia > Rodentia > Gliridae > Glis > Glis glis. The sequence goes on along the minus strand of PVJS01049499.1, from coordinate 1,149 downwards.
CCAGTACTTTGGGAGGCGGAGACCGGAGAATCCGGGTTCGCGGCCAGCCTCAGCTGTCTCTCCCTCTCTCTCTACTTAGTAAGGCTTCCGCAACTTCGTGAGACCCGGTTTCAAAATAAAGGATAAAAAATAGGGCCGGGGGTATAGCGCGGAGGTAGAACACCCCTGGGTTCAATCCCCGGTCCGCAAAAAAAAAAAAAAAAAAAAAAGAAATAAATAAAAATAAAAAGGGCTGGGGTGTAGCTTAGAGGTAGAATGCCCAGGGTTCAATCTCCAGTACAAAAAACAAAACAAAAACACACAAATAAATAAGCAAACAAAAACCTCACACTATGTGGTGGCACATGTCCACAGTCCCAGCTACGCAAGAGAGTGAGACGGGAGTATCACCTGAGCCCAGAGGCTCGGGGCTAGCCTGGGCAACACAACATGAAGCCATCTCAAATAAAAGCTTACAGGTTTCCTGGTGGTCTAGTGGTTAGGATTTGGTGCTTTCAAATAAAAGCTTACATATTACATTAAAAGAGCAACTGAGTAAATTCATCCATGAACACCACATTTTTAGACCTCAGGGAAGACTTTTTCTCAATTTTTCTTTTTCGTGGTACTGGGGATTGAACCCAGGGGCATTCTACCCTGAACTATACCCCCAGCCCTATTTTTTATTCTTTATTTTGAAACAGGGTCTCACAAAGTTGCAGAGGGCCTCACTAAGCAGCTGAGGCTGGCCGCGAACCGGGATCCTCCTGTCTCAGCCTCCCAAGTACTGGGATTACAAGTGTGCACCACCATGCCTGGCATTTTCTTAAATTAGAGCTGCATGAACTAGGGGAAATGGGTTACCTCTATGTATTTTGAAGGAACTATTTTTTATTTTTGTTTTTTTATTTTATTTTTATTTTTTATTTTATTTTTATTTGGAAACAGGGTCTCACTAGGTCGCTGAGAGTCTCACTAAATTGCTGAGGCTGGCTTTGAACCTGCAATCCTCCTGGTTCAGCCTCCCAAGTACTAGGATTACAAGCATGCGCCACCACACCTGGCTGTATTTTGAAGGAATTTATGTTATTCTTTCCAATGCTGCAGGTATCCCCTGTGGATACCAAAGTCTAGGAATGTTCCAATCTTTTTTTTTTTTTTTTTTTTTTG
>PVJS01049498.1:0-14647 GCA_004027185.1 Glis glis | reverse complement strand
GAAACTCTACATTTTGTGCTTCTTTCACTTCATCTAAGATTAATCAATTACACAAAAAGATATAGAAAAACTTAAAGCTCAACTAAAGAAAGAATAAAGTATAGAATATAAGCATAAATGACATTAAGATAGAATATAGTTTAGGTATAGGTGTAAGATATAGGTGTAAGGTCTAGTTAACCACATTATTCATAGCTTTAACTTTTAGCATAAGTATAGTTATAGATAAATGATATTAATCTTTAGCATAAGTATAGTTATAGTCTACATAGATAAGATATAAATAAAAATAGTTTAATAGTAAATATAGTTAGCCATAATGACATTTATTAGTTAGCATAATATATGTAGCCACATAATATAAAAATAGTTAATACTTATATAAAAAATATATAAAAGACAATAGTCAAAAGCCCTTAGGTAAGGTTATGTTTGTCACCTGATAATTGCAGCGTGATATTTCCGAGAACAATGCAAATGATTACATTGTGGGAAGAAACGCAAGTTTGCATGGGACCTGAGTAATTGGTCGGGAATATGTTGTGACCATCTGGACAATGGGTTGTTAATAACTGTGGGTAAATGACTGCACTGTACAGAGTCCTATGATGTACTAAGTAAAAAATATTTTTCATGATGTACTAAGCAGAACATTGTTAGTGTTAAGACTTCCTGATGTAAAAAAGGTATAAAAATAAAGTCTGATGCTCGCTGGGCAGAGACAGTGCCTGCAGCTTCACTGAACTACTGGGCCTCCTGTCTCTCATTCCCCCGCCGACCCTTCACCTCCTTCAGGGATTCCCCCGGACCGGTCGAGGCTGGACCCCGGCAATGTGCTTAAGCAATAGATGTTCATGGCCAAAGGCTGCCAGACGAATGCTTAAGGATTTTGCAGGAGAAGCCCTATGGTTCCAAACAGTGAAAGATCTCCTTTCTGCTATGACTAAACTCGGGGGAAATATTTCATTAAAAAAATGAATTTACAACTCCACTCCACTGATAAAGAGAAGGCAATCTAATTGTAGGAAAAAGGAAATTAACTTTGTAGTTAAAAGGAATTTTACTTTGTAGTAAAAAGGAAATTAACTTTGGTAATTATAAGGAGAAAAGAGGGTTCAAGAATGTTATGATGTACTAAGAACGCTGAGGCTGGCCTTGAACCTGTGATCCTCCTGTCTCAGCCTCCCAAGTACTGGGATTACAGGTGTGCACCACCACACCCAGGTACACCCTGCCATTGAAGTCCCTGGTTGCGCATGATCATCAGGCTGCAGGTGATGTTGAATTTGAGTTGATAGAACATCCCTTTTTAAGTGACTCAATATTATCGTCAGTTTCCTAAATGACATCCCTCACCACCCCCCCCAAAAAAAAACTGGTGAGGAAGTAGGGAAAGCCAGACAAGGAAGAGGAAAAAGTCCTGCAATTATCTGATTTTAAGCAAAGACCTCTTATTTTGCAGGACTCTTAAATATAAGGGAGTCATTATTTAAAGGGTCCTAGGGCAACTGAGTCTCTTAAGCATGTTGGAACTCAAGAGCAGGCCCTGATGGTGTGTAGATATTAGATGTGAAAGCACCCAGAGATGAGGAACAGGGACCCTGAAATGTAAAGGGGATCGGATGTTATTTTTATGGAGCACTGATAATGCCTACTGAATCTCATAAATAACGCTCTTTGTGTATCTGATGGTAACAGTATTCCATGTTATATTGAATACTTTTGCTGACAAATTTTTTTAAAAATCCGAATGGTAGGGTTAGTAGTTTTCAGAAAATTCTGCTATAATTTTTCCACAGTACTGAGTTAAAGGAACCAAAAAGTGTTGTGAGACAAAGATTATTGATTACAGACAGAGCCACTATTTTCACTGAGGATGAAGACAGGTCACATCTTTCCTTAATACTTGAACTTAGACAGGCACAGTATCTGTCTGAATACATCCTAAACCATATTATGTAAATGTGTTAGAGATTGATTACTAAAATTTTGATGACCTTTACTTTCAAGTGTACAAGAAATTAGAAGCAAGTGATTATTGCTGTTACGTTTGTGTCTAATTATAATTAACAAGTGTAACCTTAGTTTGTACTTCCTTTCACCTTTGTATGTAGAGACAACCCACAGGTGAACTATAGCAGTAGAGCATCACTATCTAAATGCTTTTGATCTGAAGAGATCTCAAAAAACAATGCTAGCCCTTTGATGGAAATGAGCAGCAAAGAATGATACTTGATGGCAGTGATGGGTAGGTATGTGTAGGTTTCAGACTTCAGAGAAGCTACAGTTTACTAAAAGGGATGACCACTTAGAAAGATCTGGTTCATTAATATGGTTTCTTTGATAATAAAGTTAATGTAACACAATCACACTAAAAATGAAAATAGTTGTTTGAGGACCATTTTTCTCAATCTCTGAAATTCAATAGACTGATTCTAAAGTTTAATTTTTTTGGTGGGGGAGGGCTAATGCCCATGCAACATCAACATGATAAACAGGAGGAATCAATTATACACAACTGTGATCTTCCTATAACAATTCAGTGTAGATATAATTAACATTTTTTGTTGTTGTTGTTTTTGCAGTACTGGAGATTGATACCACAGGCCTCCAGCATGTTAGCTGAGCACTCTGCAATCTAGCAACACCCTAATCCTTTAACATTGCTTTATGATTGAGCAAGACAATCTAGTCCAATGCTAGGTAGCAAGGTGCTGATTGGCTGTAAGGGATTCTTATAAAAAGTGGATGAGATATTATCTCTGTTTTCAAGGGACTTGGAGCCTGTTTTGGAAAACAAAACTCTACCTTATACAATGTGGGAAGATTTCTATTCAATATGAATGAAATGCAAAATTGTGTCATAACTGTACAAGTTTGAAAAGGAGATGGTGTAAATTGTGCCTTTTGGAGGAATTATTGACTATATAGTTAAGAATTTAAAGACATTTCTAAGCTGGTCTTTAAGCTATAATGTGTAAACATACAAATGATTTAGCATGACCATAGATAGTAAGCAGCAAAACAGAAGCAATTAAGTAAGGCTGAAATTGGCAGAGCCATATAAATGCAAGGTCTAATAATAGTTTGTATGACTCAGGAAAAATCATGTACTACCAGGAAGGACACTAAGAAAACAACAAGTTATAAATTTCTAGTGCCTGGCAAGGCAACACGTCTTGCAACTTCAAGAGAGACCATTCAAAGTCAAGTTATCTTTCTGCCACAATGCTAAAGGCAATCTAATAAAATTATACAGCACATTGGTGAAAGAGAGTTCCAAAGTTGAAAGACTTAAACATAGATGAACAGTTTAAAACACTTATGTCAGAAATAAACAAGGAATCAAGACATACACAGATGTTCAAGGAAAGTCAGAGACTTTGCTAGCCATTGTGGCCAAAATCAGCACCAAACTTACAGGGAATCCCAAGACATATTTACCACAGTCATAATGTCACCTTAAAGGTAAAACTACAACCAAAACTGAACTGGAAGGTGAGAGATGTTAAATGATAGAAGAAAACACTGTGGTTAGAGTTTCTTACACCAAAATAGCCAAGTGCTGGTGAACAGAATAACGTACACACCAAGGTCTGCTTCCAAGATGCGCTTCTTACTATTTGTTAGGAAAACATCTGTAATCATTTCTTTCTATAGAAATATCAAATTGTTCCAGCACTTTTTTATTTTAAAAGTCTCTCCCCTGCCAGCTTTCTCCAGGTTACACACACACACACACACACACACACACACACACGCACACACACACCTGACTCCTATATTCTCTATTGTGTTCAAGATCTGTCTCTTTCCCCAGATATCCCACTGACTTAATTAATAATTTTTATAACTGTGACTATAAATTATTAATTGTAATTGATTGCTGATGCTTTAGAATTACTTCTGCTACTTTCCATTATCTTTTATTTTATCCTAGAAAGGGCTTAAAAACAGGTGATCTGGTTGGATATTGGAACCAGTTAAAGTATTATTTTCATTTTCTTGGGCAGGAGATCTCACAGTTTATTGTTATAAGTTTAAAAGATATTTCCATTTCTTTTTTTTTCCGGTACCGGGGATTGAACCCAGGGGCGTTCTACCTCCGCGCTACACCCCCAGCCCTATTTTTTTATACTTTATTTTGAAACTGGGTCTCACAAAGTTGCGGAGGGCCTCAGTAAGTAGAGAGAGAGAGAGAGAGAGAGAGAGAGAGAGAGGGAGAGAGAGAGCGAGCTGATTCTGGCCACGAACCCAGATCCTTGGGTCTGTACCTCCCAAAGTACTGGGATTACAAGCGTGCGCCACCACGCCTGGCTTAGATATTTCCATTTCTAACGATGAATAGACCCTAGTTTTTTTTAAAAAATCAAGTTGCTGCTATATGAAGCTGTTGTATAGATGGTAGCCTAAACTTAAAAAAGATTTTTTTTTCTGAAAGCTATTTTGAAAAATTCCTGAAAAGTACATTTTAAAGAGGGGAATTGTTATATTTAAATGTTCTTAGTTAATTTTTCACCAGGATAACAGCCTGGACTATGATTTAAAAAGAGAAAACACACACAGATCTATAACCAAAATAGGCATGACTGAATTCCTCCTGCACTGATTTCTCTCAGGAGTATGTTCGTGCTATGCAATTACACTGTTCTCCCGGTCAGGTTTCCTTGCGAGCATTTCTCTGCCTTGCATATATGTCCCTGTTTCTTTTTGGCCCAGCTGGTTATCACAGCTTGATTGAAATCTAACCCATCAGGAATCACAGTTTTCTCCTTCATTTAATTAAGACTATTTAAATGAGCTGTTCTTCTTTCACTGGAGCAAAGCTGCAACCTTCTTGCTGCCCTGCTCAGCATCGTATCCCAATTAAACACAATCCCCTCCTTGTCAAAATTCTTCTAAATGTGGAAAATTCATATAAAATCTTACTTTTCCATCAAATTATTATTACTTCCTTTTACTGTTCAGTTTTTTTTTTCATTTTTGCTGCGTATTCTGAATACCAACCCTGGTCTGATGTATAGTTTTCATACATATTTTTCCCTGTTCTGTAGGTTGTCTCTTTATTCTTGTTTTCTTTGCTGTGCAGAAGCTTTTATTTTGATATGAACCCATCTGTCTGTTTTTGCTTTTGTTTCCTGTGATTTGGGGGTCTTATCCAAAAATTATTGCCTATACCAATGTCATGAAGAGTTTCCTGTATATTTTCTTCTAGTAGGTTCATGATTTCAGGCTTGATATATAGGTCTTTATGTGCATGCACTGAATTATCAAGCTCTATCTCACAAATATGTAAAATTATTATGTGCCAATAAAACATTTTTTAAAAGTCTCTGCAAGTTAGTGACTTTTCTTGCTATTTAAAGGGAACTTGAGAAGCTCGTATTTACAGATTCCTCTCTTTGAATATTCCTTCCCTACCTTGTAGTTTCTTTTTATGCATCTCCTAATGTACCTCATCAAGAGTAATTTAATCACTAGTATATTTTTATATCTATAGAAAACCTAAGTTTATATTTTGAGAAAAAAACGCAAATAGCTTTGCATAATAGAATATATATTTATTTATGTCTATTATTTGTTCTATAACAGTTTTTGATTTTCAGTAATAATTAATTATGGGAAGATTATAGTTATTTAAGAAAAATGATTTTATTATAGCTGTTGAATATAACAGTTATATTCAAAGAGGGAGCCCATATCCAAAGAGACAGGACTAAAGGAGCTTTTGATTTATAATGTGGTATTATATATACTTTTAATAGCAAACCATATATTGAGATGTTACTTAAGGTATTTTTAAGCTGGGTGTGATGGCACACACCTATAATCACAGTAGTTGGGAGGCTGAGACAGGAGGATCGTTGGTTCAAAGATAGCCTCAACAATGTAGACAGACTCTGTTTTAAAACAAAAAAAGTTAAGAAGGGTTGGGATATAGTTTGGAGGTAGAATGCCTCTGGGTTCAATCCCCAGTACCACAAAAAGTGTTTATAAATAACTACTTGTTATTGTGATTTATAAATAACTACTTGTATTGTGATTTTTAACAGTAGAACCTATAAATGTTTGATCAATCAATTCAATAGTTTTGTGTGTGTGTGTGTGTGTGTGTGTGTGTGTGTGTGTGTGTAGAGGGACTTTTATCAAAAATTTTAAGAAATTATAAAATAAAATAGATGCTTTTGCTTTCAGTATTTAAGGTATTTTACTCTGTAGTTATCAACTTACAACATGGAAAACACCCAGGAACATTTGGCTTAAAGAACCTCCAACAACGGTGGCATGAAAACGTGGATGATTCTCCTCTGGAAATACGTAAGTCTAAAAGTGAACACAGTTTCTGAAAACAACTATTTATGGTATTGATCATTGAATGACCATTTTTCAAGCAGACAACAAATTGAGAAACATTTAATTCTTGAAACATTGTGAGAACTTTGGGGAAGAATGAAGTGCACCTGGGACTGTTCTTTTCCTCCCCTTTAACTCCTTGGCAAGAACTCTGTCTTCGCAGCATGAACATGGTCCTGAAAATTAGCAGATTTCTTTCTCCAGGGAAGCAGACTTGATTTGGGCTCAGAAAGTGAAACCCAAACCTTTGCCAGCTGAAGTCAATGGTTATTTAGAAAAAATGTAATAAACCAGCAGTATTGTTGGCTGAAGTGCTCAGTCCTCCATAGAACTTTCAATGGGAGAAACTAGAAAAGAAAGTACCAGAAGCTGAGCAGAGTTCTCCATGCATTCCTGGCTGACTAAAAAACTATGCACGGGCAGTTGAGACACTAAGCAACTTGAAGAAAAGCAAAAGCCAAGTAAACCTTGAGAACTGTCCAAAACCATAAATGTGTTCTCCAACCCACAAACTGATTGGTTAGCCAAAGGTAAAACCCTTTATGTGACTGAGCAAAATCGGTGTTCAAATCATTGGCTAACTAATAAGGTATGCACACACAGATGCAATCCTTAATGAGACAGGTTAACCAAAAATCACAGTAGGTAGAAGAATTTGGGGCAATTAAAGAAGTGACTAAGCGCAATGAAAGAGGTTCTGCAGGTTCTGACAGCTTGAACAAAGTAGAGACCTTTCGAAAAATCTTTGTAAAATTTCAGAGATGCTATAGTATATTATCTAAAGTATTCAGTTTTCAACCAAAAAATACTAGACACAAGAAGGATCAAGGAAGTGTAACCCATGCTCAGGAAGGATAAAAGGTCAAAGAAGATGATAATGAGGAGTTCCAGGTATTCAATTTAGAAAACAATGATGTCATAGCTCTTGTTATAAATATGTTCAGAAAGTAAAGAAATTGTGCAAACAAGGAGTCAATGACTAGGGAAACTCAATAAAAAATACAAAGTGTAAAATCAGCATGGTATTGGCACAAAAACAGACACACAGACCAGTGGAACAGAATAGAAGATACAGAAACAAGTTCACAAACTTATAATCAATTGATTTTTGACAAAGGTGCTAAACACATACATTGGAGAAAGGACAGTCTTTTCAACAAATGGTGCTGGGAAAACTGGTTATCTACCTGTCGAAAAATGGAGCTGAATCCCTGCCTCTCACCCTGCACAAGAGTCAACTTGAGATGGATCAAAGACTTGGAAGTTAGACCAGAGACTGTGAAATTATAAGAAGAAGCCATAGGTCCAACACTTCATCATATAGGCAGAGGTAGAAACTTCCTCAACAAGACCTCCAAAGCACAGGAAATTAAAACAAGAATTAATAAGTGGGATAGCATTAAACTGCAAAGCTTCTGCCCATCAAAGGAAACCATCAAGAGCCTGAAGAGAAAGCCTACAGAATGGGAGAAGATCTTTGCAGGCTATCCCTCTGACAGAGGTCTAATATCTAGGATATACAAAGAACTTAAAAGACTTTACACTAAAAAAACAAATAATCCGATCAAGAGGTGGGCAACAGAAATGAATAGATACTTCACGAAAGAAGAGATACAAATGGCCAATAGATACACGGAAAAATGTTCAACATCATTAGCAATCAGGGAGATGCAAATCAAAACTATTCCAAGATTTCATCTAACCCCAATTAGAATGGCAAGCATTAAGAAGTCAAACAACAACAAATGTTGGTGAGAATGTGGGGAAATTGGGACTCTTCTACACTGTTGGTGGGATTGCAAACTAATTCAACCACTATGGAGATCAGTGTGGAGATTCCTCAGAAAACTGGGAATGGATCCACCATATGATCCGGCTATACCACTACTGGGTATCATACCAAAGGGATTGAAACTAGAAAACTACAGTAATATATGCATACCCATGTTCATAGCAGCACAATTCACAGTGGCCAGCCTAGAAGTCCATCAACAGATGAATGGATTACAAAATTATGGGAAATACACACAATGGAATTCTACTCAGCAATAAAGAAGAATAAAATAACAGCATTTGCAAGAAAATGGAAGGATCTGGAGAACACTTTGTTAAGTGAGATCAGCCAATCACAAAAAAAGAAGGGACATATGTTTTCATTAGTATGTGCAACCTAGGGAGTAGTGGGGACACACAAGGGACTCCGGTTGATAATGGAGAACCCTCAGCGGGGCAAGGGAAGTGGTACAAGGGAAGGGGGAGGGCAAGAAAGAAGTGAATCAGTGGAATTACTATCATAAACAATGTGTACATGTGAGAATATACCAACATCATTCTCAGTACTTCTAATGGGTGGGGGGAGACGGGGGGGACACTAAGAGCTGTGTGCATGTATGTTAACATCAAATAGATATTCATTGTGATGTGAGACTCCAATGCACCAATAAAAGTATGTTAAAAAATGATACACAAAAAATACAAAGTGTAAAACAGAACCAAACAGAATTCTGTAGCAAAAATACAATAATTAAAATAAAAAAATCCACTAATATACTCAACAGTAGATTTAAAATGACATAAGAAAGAATTAGTGAAATTGAAAGTATATTCATAGACATTTTTCAATCCAAATAATAGAGAAAAGGACCATAAAGAAAAATTAAGAAGGGCTCATATCCAAAATATATAGAGTTAAAAAAAAACTCAGTAGCAAGAACACATATGACCCTACCAAAAAAATAAGCAAAGACATGAATACATGTTTCTCAAAAGAGAACATACAAATGTCTTACAGATACATGAAAAATGTTCAACATCACTAATAAGGACATGAGAACTAATTTTAAACTGAGCATTAACATTCAATTCACTGATGAGCTGAATTCAAATCACATTTGTGTTTCTGTAAAATCTTGAGCTCTATAGATATCTCCTATGGGTTTTCTTGCTTACTATTGTTTTCTTATTCACACATGATTAGCAAATGCTTATGCACACTTTACCTGTATCCTTCAATAAAATGGAGTTTTGTGTTAGAAGAGGGGAAAAAAGGAATAAAGACCAAAAACATGAGAGCATGACAATAGATGTAGGAAACTCATTTGACTGAATTCAACATTCACCTGGGATTTTAAGAATGTATCAACAAACTAGGAAAAGAAAGGGTATTTTTAACTTAATATAGAAGATCTATGCAAAATATACAGCGATCATACTTAATAATGAAAGTCTGAATACTTTTAAGATTGGGAATAGTGCAAAGGTGTTTACTCTTGCAACTATTAATACTTTTTTATTTTTGCGGTACCAGGGATTAAACCCAGGGGCGTTCTACCTCCACACTACACCCCGGCCCTATTTTTTATACTTTATTTTGAAACCGGGTCTCACGAAGTTGCAGAGGGCCTCACTAAGTAGAGAGAGAGAGAGAGAGACAGGGAGAGAGAGAGAGAGAGAGAGAGCCGAGGCTGACCACAAACCCGGATCCTCCAGTCTCCGCCTCCCAAAGTACTGGGATTACAAGCGTGCTCCACCACGCCCAGCCTGCCACTATTAATATTTAATTGGAGGTTCTAGACAATGCATTCAGGCACAGAATAGAAATTAACGGCACACAGATGGGAAAGGACGAAGGAAAACTGTCTTTTCTCAATGTTGGCATGCTCTGAAATGTAGAGATTCTTAAAGATTTAGGAAGATTTATATAATACCTTCCTATAACTAATAATGAAGGCCACAATTCACATGATCCTTATATGCAAATCAATTATAATTTCCAAAAACAAAATTAAGAAACTTCCTTTTGCAATAACTTTAAGATGAATAAATACTTAGGAACAAATTGAAAATTTTAACAAAAAAAATAACAAAGAAATTGCAATTCCTGTACATGCACACAAAAAGCTGTAAAACACTACTGGAGCAAAATAGAATGCTACTTCACAATAAGCAGTGATAAACTATTGTACATGCAGCAATATGAGCAAACTTCAGAAAGGAGACAGACACATAAGACTACATAAATGTCACATAATTCTACTTCTGTAGAATTTCATAAGAAGGAAAAAATTGTAAAAGCAGAATTAGACTGGTGGTGACCTGGGTTGGTGATTTCAAGAGATCCTCTGGAGTGAAAGGAATGACTGAAAACTAAACTGTGGTATTGACCACCTAACTGCAGAAATTAATTAAACCTCCTTGAAATGAACAATTACAATGAGCCAGGTGTGGTGGCACGTGCCTACTATCCCAGTACTTGGGAGACTGAGACCAGAGGATTGCAGGTTTGAGGACAACCACAGCAACTTCGTGAGGTCCTCAGCAACCTAGCATGACCCTGTTTTAAAACCAAAAAATAAAGCTGGGCATGGTGGCGCATGCCTCCTGTAATCCCAGTACTTGGAAGGCTGAGACCAGAGGATCGCAGGTTCACGGCCAGCCTCAGCTAATTAGGGAGGCCCTCCGCAACTTAGATGCAGAATAAAAAAAATAGGGCTGGGAGTGTAGCTGGGAGGTAGAATGCCCAAATATCCTGTCAAACATTTTTTCCAGACTTATTCTAGTCTGGAATACAGTATATAGTCAATAAATTTTGACAAAATAAACGAATACCAATAATATGGTATTTCTATGTAAGTATCTAGCAATTTGGACTTATATCCAAATCATTATTATATATTTGCCTGCATTTATTATAAATATGAAGCAATTTCAATAAAACAGTAATATCAGAATTAATCATAGATTAGAGTGAAAATATATTTTGTTTGCTGTTATGTTTTGATCACATCTAAAACAGATTAATAAACCAAAACCAATTAATTACTTCACTTATTGCCATGAAATGATGTCATTTTCTATAAACACTCTAGGACTGTGAAGAAGTACTACCTAAATTTAAATATTATGCATTATGTAATATTTATTGCTAATTTAATACGAAGGAAATGTTACATTATTTTACATTAAACATTTTATTTATCATGGTTCATGTTCCTTTCAATGACGTAATTTATCTTTTATTAGAAAAACATGCTTTCTCTGGGTTTTTATATAAAAGCACTTACTCTAACTTGGACAATAATCATAATATCTGCAAACAAACATTTTATACTTTGTTTAACTGAAACAAACACCTAAAACCCTAATCATTCTCTGTTTGCAAAGAGCAATGAAGTGATGTTTTCAGGCATTTCCATTTAGAAAATATGAAAAATAGAATGCCTCTGAGTTCAATCTCCAGTGTGAAAAAAAATGATGAAAATGATATTCTTTCTCCCTGTGTTCATGTAGAGATTTCATGTTCACCAGTTTGAGATAGGCTATAGGTATCTTGTTTCCCCATTTAGAATAAGCACGATTAACCATTCTCTTTTTGACTTGGTTCAGGGAGGCCGACTTTGATCCAGCTGCCTCTTGGCTAAGCCTCCAGACTCTGGGACTCAAACAGATCAAAACTACTGATTCTAAGATAAACACTTTGAAACTTTGTATTTTCCATGGGAAGGCTTTGTAAATTTTGCATACCATCAGAACATTTTTTTGCTAAGTTTTAAAAAGTGAGTATAGTTTAATATCTAATGATAAAACTACATTTGTTATGTTCTGTGACAATTGGGTGAGTTTTCAATTAAGAAATTTTTCTTAAAAATGCTAATTTCACATTTAATCTCTACTCCCTTGAATTTGGGATATAAAACATTCTTGATAAAGTTTCATGTTGAAAGTTATAGTTTTAAATTATAGATAAAATTAAGGGATTCTTTTAGTGTCACAATTTTTGGTCAGTGACATTTGCATTTCACATGTTATAGATTTAATTTTGAGGACAGTAATTCCCTAATAAAATGACATTGAAACTAACCTAATTTTTCTCATTCATAGAACCATGCTTCCTATTTAGTAATTGAAATGTATGTTTCCATAATACAAGATGATATTGATATTTAAATTATTTCTAGACATTTTGTGAGTTCAAGACCCTGAACAAATGAGAATGTTCACTACAATATCTGGGTGTCCTTCCCTTCTGAATGAAATCCACTGGACTTAGCTCTGTGATTGAAAGTATAATTGGACAATCTTGGAACCCAATGTCTTGTGGCCTTATTTCTACCCAGTTATCTATGAATACTTGCATCTCTCACAAATTGCAATTCCACTGGCCTAAACTTATTTTAATGTCTCTGTCAGGATTCATATTGATTTTCCCCATTCATTTATGTGATTTTAGTATAGTGTGATTACATGCATATTATAATTAGCAATGACCATTGCTTTTCTGAGGAATATTAACTTGGATGGAAGGACAACTTGTCTCCATTTAAGATAAACTACTTAATTCAGCAATTACCATGCACATTACCCCCAATGTAATTATTATATAATTACATTAATTATTAGAATAATTTATGCTGTACATATAGTTATGATAAAAAGTAAACATTTACAATCTTATGTAAAATAGATACGAACCGTTTTAACTTTAGATGCTTGGTATCCCATAGATGGAAGCCTCAATATAGGGAAACTACTTCTAAGTGGCTCATACTTAGCAACACATAAGAAGCTTTTTGCTGTATGAATACATTTTGAATATTTCTTAGAAGTTTTAGAAAATATCACCAATAAACACAACACCACAATTGTTTTAAATATTTGTTCTACCAAAGTCTTCTAGCTTATTAACATATATTCTTGAGAAACAAATATACATTTCATAGATTCTTTCCTGTTTTTTGTATGCTTTCTAGTCTTTGCTTTGGCTTGTTTTTATTCACTGGTAAAGAGTAGCTCAGCTTTATAGCACCTGTCAGCATTTCTTGTGATAAGTTTCTCTTGGTGCATATGGATAGTAGTGTGTGGAACAGTTAGTAGGTGATATCGGTGCCCTGTATAGCCAATCATCCTTTTGCCCAGAAACTTACTAAATCCTTTTTATAAGACACTTCATCATTTCCATCCACACACCTGATATCTGAAGTCTGTTGCACTAAAATGGTATAGTTCAGCTTTTCAAGCAGGTTTTATTCCAAATAAAATTCATATAATACCCTCTATAGAAGGTGACTGGGTAACAAAATCTATAGGTATTCCAATGATTTATTTGAATGTTACAGTTGTTTTCATGAACTTGTGTAAACAATATAAATATAAACATGTATATGTGTCTTTGTTGTGTGTGTGTGTATGTGTGTAAGTAAAAGAGATGGTAGAGATCTAAGTAATTTTGACAGAAAAATATTGCCAGCCTCTTCTCAATGTGTCCTGCTTATATGTAATGTTTATTTAATATATAAAGGCTTTATATATCACAGATGATTATATCCTTGAATTTTATTTTTATGTGCAATAGTAAATTTTGAAATTGCATTCTTATTTTTGTGTGTGTGTGGCACTGGGGATTGAGCCCAGAGCCATTCCACCTCTGAGCTACACCCCAGCCCTATTTTATTTTTTATTTTGAAACAAGGTCTTGCTAAATTGCTGAGACTGGTCTCAAACCTACAATCCTCCTGTCTCAGCCTTCCAAGTACTGGGATTACAGACATGTGCCACCATGCCTGGCTGAAGTTACATTGTTAAAAGAAATTCTGGACCATCTAATGCAAACTGTCAAGTTATATTTAATTTGTAAGCTTCAACAAGAATTTTAATAAAGATATCTGACTTAAAGTAGAATAAAAGTTTATAAAACTAAGTCACTAACAAATAAATAATGGAAAATTGAAACAGAAACAGAAGTTCAAAATTCTTCTCTTGGCTTTTATGTCCCTACATGATTTGTCTCCTCCTTAAATCTCTGATTGACAGCTCCTCGTCATCACGTATGAGCTTTCTAGTTACACTGGTGTCGTACCTAATCCCTAAACCTCTAAGTTGGTCTTCACCTGGGAACTTTCCACTTGCTGCTTTCTCTTCCCAAAGGCTCTATCTTAGATCATCGTAAACCCCAGGCCTTCTGGCTGTGTAGTCACAAACAAAAAAGCCACCTCCGAATTCTACCTTTATCACTCTATTTTTTTTTCAAGATTCATTTTCTTTTTTTGTTCATTTATTGGTGCATTGTAATTATACATTTTGATATATGTCAGGGTATGAACATCATACATGCACACATTGCACATTTAGCCCTCCCTCCAATCCCACCCTATTCCCGCCCCCTTCCCTCCCTTTCATGCTCTGGATAGTGATTGAGTCTTACAGGTTTGTGTATGTACATCATGTGCTATAGTGTGTTTCCCTCCACCCCCCTCCCAGCTCCCTCAGTTAGGTCACCTTCTTTGTCCATCTAAAG
>PVJS01049497.1:0-14648 GCA_004027185.1 Glis glis | reverse complement strand
CCAACTTCAATAACATATACAGGGAAGAGGAGGAAGTGGGGTGGGATCCAGGGGGAAACACACCAAGTGCTGTGTGCATGCATGTTCCTACCACTCTGATGATGTATAATTATAATGCACCAGTAGAAGTAGGTTAGTGTGTGTGTGTGTGTGTGTGTGTGTGTGTGTGTGTGAACACGTGTGTACACATGCAGGACACTGAGGATTGAGCCCAGGGGCATTCTACCTCCAAGCTACACCCCCAGCCCTATTTTATTTTTTATTTTGAGGACATCCCTAAGTTGCAGAGGCTCACCTTGAATCTGCAAGGCCCCTGTCTCAGCCCCCAAAGTACTGGAATTACAGGCATGCACCACCATGCCCAGCTATAAAAGTACTTTTTAAGTCTACATATTATAGCCATAATGAACAATTAAAATCCATACTGGATCTTAAATTCATGTTCATTTTTTACAAAGTGTTTATTATGTGCTAGTGCTATGCAGCCTTCTAGGTATTTATAAATAAATAGAAGCTTATTTCATTTTCAAAATTAACTTATAAAATAGATGCTTCTAAAATTTGAGAAAAAAATACTGATGCTTTTAGTTGGCCATGGTGATACACACCTATAATCCCAATATTTGAAAGGCTGAAACAGGAGGACCACAGGTTTGAGGCCAGCCTCAGCAACTTAGTAAGATTTTGTTTCAAAAATAAAACATTAAAAGGGCTAGAGATGTAGTTCAGAGGTAGGACACCTCTGGATTCAATCCCCAGTACCAAAAACAAAAACAAAAAAAAGAACAGTGATCCTTTTAGAGAGAAAGATTATCAGAGAGATCAATTATCTAGGATCACATGATCAATAACTAGTCAAACTTGGGACTCGCACCTGGCTGTTTGACATCATGTACCATTGCAATGCCAGAATCACAACATTGCTTAACCTGACTTCAATCAGATTGCAAGTGTAAACAGCACATGCTGTATTTCTTGGGAAACTTTCAAGATAGTCTACATTTTTATATGAATTTTTGAATGTAGAGTGCAGTGCTATAAAAATCTTCACAACCTGTATGCAAATCTCCTCTCTATTAGACACAGGAGAAATGGCTTTCCTGCTTTCCAAGTATCTGTCAGAAATTAGTTCCTAGAAGATATACTTCTGTCTTCAATTTAACTTCAACATGATCAAGGTGATATTCAGAGAAGAGATTATTTAGAAGTGGCTCTGGACATAACAGCACTAGACATGAAATGTAGTTGGGGTTTCTGAAAAGACTCACAAAGAAGAGGAATTTGGTCCTAAAAAGCAGAAATGTTTGCAGAGGCAAAACACATGTATTAGCAATTCATAAAGAATTCGGTAGTGCCATATAAAATGTTCCTAAGCAGAACCTGTCCAGGTGGCTTTAAATGAATTTGGGGAATATTTTTTTATAAACATCAGGTGTGTTTGGATATTCTGTGAAAGGCATCCAACAAGAGAATTTACATGAAGGCAATTATTTTAACATATGTTCTTAATGTTGACATATGTCCCAAATTAAATGAATTTTGGGAATAATGTTCCAATTCTAGATGTGATTTCTCATTCATGAGCACCTCTTTTAGTTTTCTCAATACCACCCTTCAGGAGCTGGGATCATTTTGTCAAATTTAGGCAATATCACCATTTAAGTAATTTGGTTAGTAACATGCTGAGGGAAGCACATTGGTGGAATATAATTACACCTGAATGCTCAAAATAGACAAAACTATTCATAAAATATAAACAAAATGTTACTAATATATCACCACTATTTAGCCTGTAAGGTGTGTGCAAACTGGAAAGGTGGAATTGTATGACTTTTATTTACTTTGCATATCTTTTAGCCAGTATTTTTGCCAAATAACCAGTTGGATAAACTTCAGATGTATTGCACCTATATTAAATAAATTTTAAGGAGCCCAATTAGGCTCATTTAGTTCCTTACCGAAGATATCATGTAAAATCACCATGGGACTGATAGGTAAGTCTAAACTCTGGCCACCCTGCACCTACCCAGAAGCCTTCTGGCACCTCTTACATCTCAGTCCCATCATGCCTGTAATTGCCACCACATGGTTGGTGGCTCCTTGCTTTCCAGAGAAGGCTGGACAACTGATATGTACTAGAGCTTCGGAAGAGTGGGATGAACTCACAATTGAGTCAGCACTGCCTGTTTTATAAAATGCGATTATGCCAAGTTAACTGACTTTGTAAGATTTGACAAAATTCAGAGGCAAATTTAACTCATAAATACCTCCATAGAGAGTTTTAAAATATGCACTTAATTTTAATCCAACATTCTTCACCATCAAGAATTATTTAGATTATCATTAAACAAACTGATGTTCAGCAACTTTGCCAATTATTTATTCATACTTCTCTCTTACAGAACTTAGACTTATCACTTAGACCGTGATACTGTGAAAGCAAGCTCTTAGATCATCTTATCTTACATTCCCTTAGCGGTCCCTCCGAGAACATTTGGCATTAGTAGACTCCTAACACATATATGTTTGTTCAACCCACGCATTTCTTAAGTGAGTGGTATGGCCCTGACCTACTTTCTAGGTATGAAACCACTGAAATGGATCTGTCTTCAAAAAGCTGTCTAATAAAGCCTGTCAGTATAGTGTGATAGATTTTCTGCAAGAGTATGCATAAAATACTGGGAGAGTACATAGAACCTATGTACATCTAGTTAGATGGAACAGCAGGCTGTACCCTAGAATACTTAGGTTAGATAGGCAACAGGATGGAGAAGGGAGCAGCCTGTGCAGGTACTGAAGTGTGCAGGGGAATAATGCTCCAGGTTTCAGGTAATTGAATACCTGAAAGATGGAGTGTATGAGGATGGAAGGAAATGGGAACAGGGTTGGAGAAGAGGAATGGTAAAAGACTGGAGCGGCAGATCCAGAAAATATTTGAGCAATATTGAAGAGTTTGGATTTCATCATAAAGGCCAGGAGAACTAGCTGAAGTGGATTTCATCAGAAAGGCTAGGAGAACTAGCCGAAGGCCATTAAGTAGTGAAGTAGCAGGATTGATTGTGAGTTGGAGAATAACTCCTCAACAAGAAGGGATTGAGAAGGGCGTGAGGATGTTGCAGTGACTTAGGAAAATCAAAAGCAGCCGTAGACTA
This sequence comes from Glis glis, assembly GCA_004027185.1. NCBI lineage: Eukaryota > Metazoa > Chordata > Mammalia > Rodentia > Gliridae > Glis > Glis glis. The sequence goes on along the minus strand of PVJS01049497.1, from coordinate 11,496 downwards.
AATTGCAGCAGAAGCAATAGAAAAGGAAAATGAACACTCCCAAGAGGCACTGTTGATGGAGCCTAGAAGACATTAAACTAGTTATGAAACGAAGAGAAAATGGAAAGCCAATTATGTCTCTCAGAATTCTGACCTGGTCAACTGTGTGGATCCTGGGGCTGCTCTTCAGCAGGATAAAGAACACGAGTGAATAAAGGAGGTAGCTGGGTGTGGTTTTGCACATTTATAATGCCAGGACTTGGGAGGCTGAGACAGGAGGTTCGCAGTTTTGAGGACAGCCTCAGCAATTTAGCAAGACCCCCAGGAACTTAGCTGTTTTGAAATAAAAAATAAAGGGGCTGGTGGTATAGTTCAGAGATAGAATGCCCCCACATTAAATCCCAAGTACCATACACACACACACACACACACACACACACACACACACACACACATATATATATATATATATATATATATATATATGAGAGGAGGAGCAAATTCTATAAAGGATAGAAGAAAAACAGAAAATCAATATCTAAATTTGCTAAACTCAGTTTCACCATTGTAACTTTTGGAAAGAAGGAACAGCATAGAATAGTGGTTAATAGAGAAGACTTTCTGTGAAAGGGTGGATTATATATTTAGAATATTGAGTATGGTAAATGAGTAAATACATGAAAAGCTCGTAAGAGAGGGTCTGATATGTAAATGTTACCTGATAATGTTGTTCATCATTGTTATTTTTTATCCAAAGGGACGCACTCCAACAATTTAAGATGCATACTGAAGTTTAGTAGGGAAATATGGACCAGAGAAAGAAACTTTGTCATCCCACTCACATGAAGTGTCTTCTGCCCCTGGCTGTTCCAAGAGCAGGAGAAAATGCCCTTGCCTTCCCCTGTCAACTGCAGTGACAACCAGTGACAAGAATAAAGATCAGATGAAAAGAGATGAAAGCCAGGATCCCAGGAAAGGTGACTAGAATGAGAAGTCTTATCACCCAAGGTTTCCAGACCAAAATTATCCTCTTTTTTCACAATACCAGCTCTTCTCCCAGATTCTGTAGTTTTACTTATCATAATGGGACCGTGGGCCCATGTGAACCACAATATCATGGAATCCACCATTTTGTTCTACCTCTAATGAGTCATGGGGGGGGGGCAGAGAGATGTTGTGGGAAAGCCAGTGACAATCCCCAATGTCAATCATGCTGAGGCAGAATTCCAGCAGGCCCTGAGAATGCAGGGCTGGGGCAAGACTCAGGGCGACCATGTTGGGTGGGAGGAGATGCTCCTGGACACGCAGAAGCAAGCTGAGGGCTCTACAACACCGACAAGCTGGTGGCCGTGGTCGTGGTGAAGCCTCCAGTCTCAGAACAATGCTGCTGGGTCCCAGGTTCACGGGCAAATGGGTACTGGAAGATGAACAGCTCTTAGTCCAATAGAGTAGCAGGGCGCCCTTCTCTCATTTGAAAGATGCTGTTGGCTCTAGATGAGTAACCTTTCCAGCCTCTTTGGACCTTTCCTACAGGTAGCCACAGGAAATTGACAGATCTGTACTTCTTGAGGGGCTATACCCCAAATCAGGTCCACTGTGACATGGAGCCCCAGAGCAGATCACAATACCAGAAAAGAGAGACTTCTATACTTCCATCTCCTTAGATAGATGAAGTAGGTCACAGGCTATCCAGGCAGCACTTTCTCTGGGAGCTGGAGTAGTTTCTGCTACGTCTCAGGAACTTTACCAGGCTCCTGGACCATGCTTCTTTGACAGAAAAATATAGTAGACAACCATTGACTCACAAAGATGTCCCTCTCTTAATACAGCTTGGTTTAATTATGCCTGAACATCTTCTATGTAGAAAAAAGAAGGCTCAAGTAGGCAAAACTAGACTAGAAATTTGCCTAAACCTAAAACCAGTATTTTTCTTGCTGTGCTATTGAATCTATTTAGAAACAACAAATGTAGTAGTCCAGTTTGGCTAATTAGAATAAATAGAAGAAATAAACTATCTAAAAATGCTAGAAAAAATATTTGCAAGACATTATGCCTCTAAGCCTTAAGTCAAAGAGTAGAAACTAAAAGCAGTAAACAACAGAGAGATTGGCATTAGAAAGCATCAGTGATTTTTGAACAATTGATCCATTCCATTCCATAAATATTTCATAAGTCCCTATGATATGTCAGACACTATCGCAGTCTCTAAGGATGTAATAGTCAAGAAAAGTGATAAAGTATGCCATTATGAAGCTTAAATTCAAGAAGAGAGTAGGAGATAAACCAAGCTAAATTAATAATAAGTATGAAGGTGATAAATGCTATAAAGAAACACAAAGTGGAATAAAGAGGAGAGAAAGAAGGTGATGGTGGAGAGGGAGGCATCTTGCTTTCTATGAAACTATTTTACACAGGTGACTTATCTGGAAAGAGACATTTGAATAGGATCAGAAGGCAATAAGAGAGTGAGCCACCATGAGGATGTGTGGCAGGGAGCAGGCAAAGGCCCAGGGATAGTATTTCCCCAACTTTGTGAGGGCACGCACCTTCCTGTTCCTCTTACATGACTGTCAACATTCATTAATCTGGGATTTGTTTCCATGTTTTATTTTGGTTTTGATAGATACCATTTTTTTCACAGCACAGGGTCATTGGAAAGAAGGAGAAGAAAGAAAAAGATCCTCTCTATCCTCTTTGTCCTCCAAAAAGATTAGAGCCAAAATAACTATTTAACAAATCTACCACCACCATTCCTGTCTCCAAAGCCCTACTATCATTTTTTAGTACACCAATTTTCTCTTTTACTGTCTGTCGACGGAGGATATATGGGAGCAGCCCTTTACTGTTATATGAAATGCTCCCTGCAATTTGGAAAGCCCAAGTTTTCTTTCTGCTCTTCTAATTATGAAAAGGAACCTGGCCACAGCATGAGCGAGGATATCAAACAGCTGTGAACCAACACTTCTCTGATGTTTTTGATTCATTAAAAAGCACACTTTGCTCCGTCCTGAGTAATAATAGCTCCTTAGAATTTCTGTAGCACAATGATTTTCAGATCAGTTTGGTAGTTATTATACCTGTGAAACTTCACTTTCTCAACGTTTCGAGTTAGAGGCCTAAAGTTACATGACTTTCTGGATGGTATAGAGGACACAAAACACCTCAGAGAAAATTGCTTCTTAGGTCTTCTGTGAACCTGGCAAGAGTTTCAAGTTTACGAATGTCTTTTCAAATTGGGAATATTAGAAATTTGGCTTTATTTTGCTCCTCCTGTCACCGTGGGTCTTACTCGCTTGATATTCCCTGTGTTCGCTCTAACTTCTGTCGAACAGTAACACTTCATGATTTATAACTCTCTTGAAAACAAGGAGCAAGGGCGATCCCGCCGTCATGTGCCATCAGGACGGAGCTTCCCTTCTTGCTTCTGATGAGCGAAGCTTCTAGAAGGCATAAAACGACATTATCAAAAAGGAAAAATATGGTCTTGAATGCAACTTTGATCCAATTATTGAACTTGAAACGGGGCTGGCTTTAAACTATGATAACATTGGTAAGATATGGCAAAATGATGGGACATGATCTACAAGCTACCAGAACGTTCCCTGCCTGAAGTATTATCCTTTTCGCATAGGCTGCATTAGTGATCCATCCCTTTAGATGCAATGTTTCTTTGTCCCCACAATTTTCTTTAAGAACCATTTTTGAATGGGTGCAGATGTGAAGTATAATGGCTTCTTTTTGATTGAGTTTATTTGGCACTTTTATATTAATGAGGATATGGGAATATAAAGATAATGGTAAAAAGAGATATTCATTTATTTATTTATTTATTTATTCATTTATTTATTTATTGTGGCACTGGTGATGGAACCCTGGGACCTTCTACCTCTGAGCTACACCCCCAACCCTATTTTATTATTTTTTTAAATTTTGAAACAGGGTTTCACCAAGTTGCAGAGGGCCTCACTAAGTGGCTGAGGCTGGCCGCGAACCTGTGATCCTCATGTCTCAGCCTTCCAAGTACTGGGATTACAAGCCTGCACCACCACACCCAGCTAGAAAAGGATATTTTAAAGTGCAGGAAAATGATGGTAAACCCACACCACCTCCATTCCTCTAAGGCTTATCCTAGAGGCAGTCCTACCTGAAGCAGCATATGGTTAGCATAGCATCCTTCTTAGCCTTTCATCGGCCTCTATGGAACGGAAGAGGCTGGAGGAGGGCAATCTGGACTCCTAGTCCGTGGCCTTCTCTCCTTTAGAAACAAAAACAGAGCGAACATACTCAGCCATTTTCATCAAATTAAATCTGAGCAGAACGCCCACCCGGATGGTTTCAGTCCACAGTCATTTAAGTGTGTGTTTCATGTCTGCTCTGACACAAAAGAGCACTGTAATAAAAGGTGACAATTTGCCACTTACAGGCAAGTGGAAAGTAGAAAATTACTCCAACCTGGCAGAATAGCTGTTTTGAAAATAATATTAGGATGGCTGCCTTTAAGGAAGCAGCAATTTGAGGGCCTGAGTCCCAACAAGATAGGTTGTGCAGTGTAAAAGTTGTAATATAATTGCATATAACCATGAAAGTATTCATAACAATATAAAAAAAGATTTGGGCCTGGTTGTTTCCTTGCTCATGTCATGTGTCAGCACAAGACAGATTCTTATCATCATTATTTCTGTAGGCTTCTTCATTATCCAAATGCATTGTAGACATTGATTAGTTAACTCTTCTATGATCCCTGCCAGAAAGGTCAGTGTGATTAACCGGAAGGCAGAGCCAGAGAGCTCTGAGGTTACCTGATTCATCCTTTCCTCCAAGGAGACCAGTGGAGGACAAGATCTAAACTCTAGAGTTCTCCTGTCGGAAGCAGTTCCTATCCTTACTGACGCATGTAACAGTGAAAATGCTTTTTCTTCTCTAGTACTGAGGATGCAGAGAAGACTCAAGATTGTACACGCTTATTGGTAAAGAATAAAATGTCATCCCTGGTAAGATTTTTCTACTCAATTAAAACAAATGCACTTGGGTAAACTTTTCAATCTGTGGCCAGCGGAGGCGTTTTAGGTTAAAGCTTTTGCATCTTCACACACAGCTAGCTCTTTCTATAAATATTCTTTCCATCAAATAGGCTTTCTATCATGCCCCTGGAGGCAAGTTGTAGCTGCAAGGATACTGAAGTGAATTTGAGGCCAGTGTCCTGCTTTCATGAAATTTACTTTCTAGTGGGATGAGACCAACGATAAAACCACTAGAGAAACTAGAATAATAACAACTACCGATAAGGACAGGGCAATAATTAACACAAAATGATGTGGAAATTGGTGGCTGGTGGTTCCTTAGATTGAGTCGTCAGGGAAAGCCACCCTGAGAAGGTAGCGTTCGATGTAAATGACAAGAAGGATCCAGCCATGTGAACAGAAATACAAAGAATATTCCAGGCCAAGGAAGGCAAAGAATATTCCTGGAGGAAAGAGAAGCTAATAATAAACTAATTAAAAATGTAAAGAAGAAGTGAGCTCAGCATGGCCAGGAACTGGAGAATAATTCAGTGTAGCAGTGAACAACTGGGAGGATGGAGTAGTTTAAGGTCAGAAAAAAAGGAAGGGCCAGAATGTGTAAGTCAGAGAAGGGAGCCTTCGGTCAGTATTCTCATCGTGGTGAACCCAAAACCTGACACAAAACTTAGAGGAAGAAGTTTATTTGCTCACGATTCTGAAGATTTTAGTCCATGTTACACCAGTTTCCAAGCAGAACTCGGAGCTGCAGGTCTGCAGGGTATCATGGTGGGGAGCAGAGACAGAGAGAGAGAGACAGGGAGAGAGAGAGAGAGAGAGAGAGAGAGAGAAAGAGAGAGAGAGAGAGAGAGAGCTTGGGTCAACTTATGGAGCAGAGGAAAGAGAAGAGCAGGAAGCTACAGCAATCTGCCCAGAAAACCCTGTCATGGCCACCCCCCCAGGGACCCTTACCTTGCAACCAGGTCCCGCCTCCAGCATGGCTGCCTTGTCTATCACATGAGGTCTAGGGGACATTTGAAATCCAAAGCATAAGAGGGCATTTGGAGTTTATTCTGAGTGCCTTCAGAAACCACTGGAAACTTTAAAGAGAAAATGTGGTAAAATCTTGGTCCTGTTTCCTAAGCAGTACTCTGTTACTAGGAGGCAGGGCAGGAGCAGAAGGAGGGAAGCCAGTTGACAGGCTATTGCTGTGGATCAGACCAGAGACCACGGGGACCTGAACTGAGATGATAGTAGAGATGAAGATGGAGATAACTGAGTTTAAGACAGATTCTGAGGACTGGATAATAGAGTGTAGGAAATATGGGGAATAAAGTATCAAAGACAACTACTGTTTCTCCAGAGAGAAGAAAAATATTAGTCAATGTTTGAAATCAAAGACTTTTCATAATGAATTTTAACTTGGGGTTCAAGTATCCTTGTTTAATTTTTCTGATCAAATAAAGCAGAAGATAAAAAAATTTCAAATATAATGACAGTGGCAGTGGTGATCTGGTTTATGATTCTTCACAATAGCATGTGCTGGAAGAAAAAAAAAGTTACAAGACTATATCAACCGCTATTGTTTAAGAAAATCTTTAAACTAAAGCCAATTTGAACCCACTTAAAATATGCAATGAATTCAAGTAAATTTTGTAATCAAGCATATTAAACATGTATTTGCAGTGCAAAGCATAGCAATATTTCAATAGACAAAATAAGAACAACTCCATCCTTCATGAAAGTTATATTCCAGTTGGGATAAAATGACAATAAGCAATTATCACAATTAGTTAACTATAATTGTTATAAAAGAAGCGAATGGGAAATGCATAAGACAAAAGAAAGAAAGAAAATATCAGGAGGATTCAAGCTATCCTACGGGGCCAGTGAGGACTTCTTTAGGAAGTGACATTAAACTAAGATTTAGCCAGGCCTGGTGGTGCAAACCTGTAATCCCAGTACTTGGAAGGCTGAGATAGGAGGATCACAGTTTCAAGGACAGCCTCAGCAAGTAGTAAGACTCTCATCAACCTACCGAGACCCTGTTTCAAAATAAAAATGAAATAGGGCTTGGGGTGTAGCTTGGAGGTAAAATGAGCCTGGGTTCAATCCCCAGTACTCCAAACAAAAATCAACAAAACAAAAAAAACACTTAGATATGAAGGACTATGCTAGGGAGATGCTGTGACCGTCACTGGGATTTAAACTCATAACTCACATTCAACAACTTACTGGCTACCACCATTAGGTCACCTCTTCAAATTCTTGGGGAGAGCATCACATTAATTGAGTGCCTGGCCTTAGGTGGGTGTCCTGAGTTGATCCATTCAGCTCTAGTGTGAGAACGAGAGCTTGTCATAGGAAACAAGGGCCTGTAGTTTCCAAGGACTAAGGAGTAGCTGTTAAGCTGAGAGAGAAGTTGAGTATGACGGCTAACTGACTTATGTTTCTAATATAATCCTCTGCTCACCTCTGCATTCCCAGAGCTCAAGAGAGTACCAAGCACATAGGAAGCATTCAGGATTGAGTGATGGGTTGAGTGAATAAATGAATTAAGGCAATTAAAGACACAGCGGAAGGCAATTTTTAGCTCCTGTTAAGCAGGAAGTCAGTCAATATATCAGATCAATCATGGCCCTCTCCCAATATGCTACTATCTCTACTACCGCCATCTTTGGAGCTCATGCATTACTAACAGACATGCTAATAAAATAACAAAAGGGACCTCAGATAAAAGAGGAGAGATACCAGGTGAATAGTGGAAAGAGATTTGGGGAGGGAAGTGGGGGTTATAAAAGGAGACTTAATAAAGTAACAGTTCAAATATGCTATGTTTATATATGGAGTTTTTATACCAATGTCAATGATATGTATGGAGGAGAGGAGGGAGCAGGTTGGGGTCCAGAGGGAAATACACCAAGTGCTGTGCTCATGTGTGTTCCTGGCACGCTGAACCTCATCATCATGTATAATTATAATGCACCAATAAAAGTATATTTTAAAAAATTAGGTTGGAAATATTTTGGTTATTATTGGCATCTGACCTTTTCCACATTTGATTTTAGTGCTTCGCAGACTACAGAGCAGGTGAATTACCCAGAAGCATATGTTAAAATGCAAATTCCTAAGCCTTACCTAATTCAATACAGCCAGAGGAGGACCCAAGAATATGAATTTAAACAAAGATCCCAAGTGATCCATATGTAAATGACCAAATTTCCTTCGAGAATCACTGCTCTATAGTCCATCTCTTTGCAAGTCCATTATATTGGATATCCACAAAGTCTCATGAATTCTCTCCCACCCACCTTAACATTGTCACTGGCAATTTAGACTTCATCACTCTCAGTTGGATTCCAAAAGACATACCAGTTCTTTCTTACCTGAGTGTCTATCTCAATCCATCTGTGCGTTAATCCAATATGATCTTTCTAAAATAATGACTTCTGGGTAGAAAATAGTCAAATGTCTTTAAAAGTAGCAGAATCTAGTATGCTTGTATTAGAACTACAGATTTGAAATCTACCTCTTCCATGTTTTAGCTTCCAAAATCTTGAAGTGTTTTTCTTGATGTGACTACAAGACAATCAGTGTACTCATTCACTTCTCCAAAGAGTTCCCAGTTCCACATGACCTGATAGGACCCTAAAAGGAATCCAAAAATGAGAATAATCAGGAAGCCTGGTTTTAATTCATTCCTTTTTGTGTGTGTGTGTGCAGTACCGGGGATTGAACCCAGGGGCATTCTACCTCCAAGCTACACCCCCAGCCCTATTTTTTATTCCTTATTTTGAAATAGGGTCTCACTAAGTTGCGGAGGGCCTCACTAAGTAGCTGAGGCTGGCCAGGAACCTGCGATCCTCCGGTCTCAGCCTCCCAAGTACTGAGATTACAAGTGTGCGCCATCACGCCCAGCTAATTCAGTTTTTTCTATAAGCCAGCTTTGTGAATGTGATCCACTAGCTTCTCTGGGACCCATTTATTCTACCTGTAAAGGGAGAAGAATCTCTAAACTGGTGGTTTTAACACATTTCGATGATCACCCATTGTAAGAAAAAGGTTTTACGTGGCAATCCATGACAATAAAGTTCTACGAAAAGTCCATGAAACACCCTTACTGCAGGTGATGGATTCTGATATTTTGTCTTTCAATCTATTACATTTCATCCTATATTATTTCTTGCATTTATAAAAATGCTTGCTGCAACTCTCTAAATTGATTTTACAGCACTCTCCTAAATCATAGCTGTACTTTGAAAAATACTGATGTGAGTAATCTTTATGGTATCTTCCAGTTCTAATGCTCTATGATAATGAATAAACATGGAAGTTCCTTTGCATATGTGTGTAGTTTCCCCTATTTATATATTGTCACCTTTATACATAAATTCTTGGAGAAAGAAGTAGGTTTCCTAAACTTTTCTGACAACTCTGATAAAATGTCATAGATTCACATTATAAATTTATGAACTTATAATTCATAATATAAAAAGTTTATTTAATAATAGTGCAAGCCAATGGAAAAGAAATTGGGTTCCTTTTCTCATTTTTCTCCTGAGCCGAGTGCAGACTGCATCCCAGGTACTCTTACCATGATCGAGGAAGAGCCACCAAGGTTGAACTGATGTCCCTTCATATGCTCTGTCTTGTTTGTGGCACTGGGGGTTGAACCCAGGGACATTCTACTTCTGAGCTACCCCCCCAGCCCTTGATTTTATTATTAATTTTTGTTTTGAAACAGGGTCTTGCTAGGTTGCTAAGAGTCCCCCTAAGTGGCTGAGGCTGGCCTCCAACCTGTGGTCTCCTGTCTCAGCCTCCCAAGTATTGGGATTATAGGTGTGCGCCACCACACCAGGATTCATTTGTTCTTTCAATCTCTTGATTCTCAACCTTGACTTTACTTTAAAACTCAAGGGGGAACCTTGACTTTACTTTAAAAAAAAATGGGGAACTAAAAGAAATGAACAATTTTCTGAAACCATTCTAAGACTATTAATTCAGAACCTAAGAGGATGGAACCAAATCATCAATATTTTTAATCTGACCAGGCTGAGAACTAGACTATCTGATGTGCCACAAAAGTGCCAGTGCTGTGAGCATCGGGTTTAGTCCAATGACAGAAAACAAAGATAATGGCAGGCACTGCTGATAACACATCCCCCCTTCATGCCCTTGCCCCTATATTCTTTCCCTAATCACGCTAATCTTCCATTTTATCATCCTCACAAGCCGTAATTGAGAATCACTACCTGCTGAAACTTGAGCAAGAACGTCCTTGAATCCCAAATATCTTCCGTGATCGCTGCTAATGTGTCTTTTGGTGCTGAATGCAAACGTCATTGGAGAAGGGTAATGTCAGGTAAACAACTGATCCCTTCCTGTTGGGAAATGTTGGTTGCCTGGCATACTCTGTGGGGCAGAGCTGGAAACAGCTTGTGATATGTCATTTTCAAGAATTGATGGCTGAGGGGGGAGGGGCAGGGGGAAGCAATATGAAAGGTGGGCTAAAAATGTCAGGAAATTTGGAATAGTTCTGACCGAGAGTCAGAGACTCAAGGGACTAGGGGGAGCTAGAAGTTGTGATTTGGCTTTCATACAGCAAAGCCTCGTCTTCCACTAAAGAGAAAATACAGAGCTGAAGGGAAGTGTACCAAAAAATTAATTAATTAAAAAATGTAACAAATGTTTATTTGGAGGTGTTATAGTGCTTTTGGTCTTTGCTCTGTAGACTTGATTTTGTTACCTAGTAATCAGTTTTTCTTAATAATCAAATTTAATGAATTTTGAGATACCAGAGTTTTTTAAAAAAAAAAAGAAATGAATTCTCATCTCAGATGAAAGCCACTGGCTGTCGTATGCTTCCTTATCGCCACCTGGTGCATGTTAAAATAATGCAAGGGAAAGACAGCATCGTGCAACTGAATTATCAATGGGAAATCAACGCTGGCGGCTAAGTGGTTTGTTAACAGACAAATAGCCTCGATGTAGCTCGATGGGCCGCAGATGTAATATGGAGGCATCCAGTTCAGCAACGTGCCTTTCTTTCTCTGGCTTGCAAAGACTGGCGAATAAACTTCATCTTGTTTTGAGATGATATTTTATGACAATGTTAAAATATACATCACGATATGAAAATTATAAATAACAAGTATAATTATAAAGAAGTTATAATGAATAGAAAGTTATCATTAGATTTTAATAATTTTTGTATAAAATGATGTTTTATTTCACTATTATGTTTAGATTCCTTTACTTTGAAAATCGTACTAGATGAGGGAAGCCTTGCTGGGGAAGGCTAAGAGAAGTCTTCAGAGAAACCCAGGCTACTCTGAATTTCTCTCTGCTGCCCATGATAAGGATGACACTTTGCTCGGGCTGAGCTGGCTCAACATCTGGGCAAAGGTATACTTGCTGTAGACATCTTCTTAATGGAAGAGCATAGGTGACCAGGGTAAGCAACCACATCTGCTCCTGTGCCCACTGATTTCTGTACCAGTGGCTAAATGTGTGAAGATCA
>PVJS01049496.1:0-14649 GCA_004027185.1 Glis glis | reverse complement strand
TGATGAACTTTTATAATTTAGACCTCGGTGGGGTGGGGTGGGGTGGGGTGGGAAGGGAAGGGAAGGGAAGGGGGGAAAGGGGAGGGAGAGGGGGAGGGGGAGGGGGAGGGAGAAGGGCAGGGTGAGGGAGGGGAGTGGAGGGAAGGGGAGGGGAGGGGGAAAGAAGAAAAGAAGAAGAAGAAAGGAAAGACCTCCAGCTATATAAAAAGCCAAGAGTTTTTAACCTCTAAACTGCTTGCAAATCAAAAGCAAAGCCAAGTAAGGGGAGGCAATATTTAAATAGAAGAAAATAATGGTACTAAAATTATTTGAAAGTTTCTTCTAGAATGCAAGAGCTCTGTGGTCACGTGTGCTTCTGATCTACCTACCCGGGGGATCACCGCTTCCTGAATGACAGGTCCTGTCACGTCGAGGGCGCATTTCTGGTAGAGAAGTATTTAGCTACCACTTTGAAAAGACCAAGAAACGCTTTCTGAGATCTTTGCTCATCCAGCCATAATTTAAAGTTCATATCTAATAAATACAGAATTACATCCATCTGGCCGGGCGTGGTGGCGCACGCTTGTAATCCCAGTACTTGGGAGGCGGAAACCGGAGGATCCAGGTTCGCGGCCAGCCTCAGCTACTTAGTGAGGCCCTCCCCAACTTCGTGAGACCCGGTTTCAAAATAAAATATATAAAAAAAAATTAGGCCAGGGTTGTAGCTCAGAGGTAGAACGCCCCTGGGTTCAATCCTCAGTACCGCAAAAAAAAAAAAATCCATCTTATATAGATTCCCTTTAAAACACATACCCACATCTTTAAAAAGAACTGAAGTAGCTTTAAAAATACAATTACATCACAGTAAATAAATGCAGGATTCCTTCCTTAGCAATATAAACAACTCCACTGGATACAAAGTACTAAAGCTTCTTTCCTTTTTTTAAACAGGTCAAGTTAAATACAAACTATAAAATGTAATAATATTATCCTGCCAATATGTTGTACTCATGGTAACTAAAAACAATCTAAACTTTCTTGGACAGTCTGACTCATCTTATTATGCAATAACTCAGTCAAAAGCCATTTAATAAAACTATACTTCCCAAGAAAAGAAACCTTCTCTATTCCATTAGACTGCCAAAGGGTTAAAGAAGAAGGGAGAAGAAAAAAACAACTGTAAAACACCTATTTCATTTTTTGTGGGTTTTTTTGCAGTACTGGGGATTGAACCCTGAGGCGGTCTACCTCCAAGCTACATCCCCAGCCCTATTTTTGTTCATTTTGAAACAGGGTCTTACTACATTTTAGAGGGCCCCGCTAAGTAGCTGAGGCTGGCCAAGAACCTGCGATCCACCTGTCTCAGCCTCCCAAGTACTGGGATTACACAAGCGTGTACCATCACGCTTAGAACACCTATTTCAAAGGTAAGGTCAGGGTGAATATTTTCAAAATATAAACCAAAATCTAATCCACACAAAATCAAAATTTTAGTGCTAGATTTATATTCATCCCAAACTTGGGATGAAATACACAAAATACCAAAATTCTTACCAATTTGAGCACTGGCAATGTGTCTAAGGAAAGTATGATTTTCATTAACAGCTTTTTTTTCTCTCAATCACCTTCAAGCAATTTAGAAATAAGTAAAAATGATGTGGGGCAGGCCTGTAATCCCATTTACTTGGGAGGCTGAGGCCAAGGGATTGTAAATTCAAGGCCAGCCTGGGCAACTAAGGGAGACCCTGTCTCAAAATAAAAAAACAAAAAGGACTGGGGTGCTGGGCGTGGTGACACACACCTGTAATCCCAGTAATTGGGAGGCTAAGACAGAAGGATCGCAGGTTCAAGACCAGCCTCAGCAACTTAGCAAGACTTTAAGCAACTTAGTGAAACCTTGCTTTAAAATAAAAAGCATGGAGATGTAGTTCGGAGGTAGAATGCCCAAGGTTCAATCCCCAGTACAAAAGAAAGAAAGGATGACTGGTTCAAAGTCATTCAGCATGCTCAAAATCAAACAGAAGAGCCCAGTGCATATTGTAACCAAAAGCCTTTATCTAACTCAATTTCTAGTAAATGGCCAATAAACATATTTGCTTAGCTCTACTCTACTTTATCACCAAAAGAAAAATCCTCAAGCATAATAATCTTTGTTTCCCCACAGATGTATGCTCTTATTTGACACGTAAACGAAATTAGGGCCACATTAATTAAAACAGTAAGTCCATCGATTTGACCCCACATGACTATTATCAAACATGTATCTTAACATTTTCAGGGCACCACTAACTTATTTTGTACTGGACATTGAACCCAGGGGCGGTCTACCTCTGAGCTACACCCACAGTCCTTTTTTATCTTTTTATTTTGAAACAGGGTCTCGATAAATTGCTGAGGCTGGCCTCAAACCTGCAATTCTCCTGTCTCAGTCTCCCAAGTACTGGAATTACAGGCTTGCATCATCACATCATCATACCCTGCAAGGGCACCTTTAATTTTATAAATTATTAAAACCTACGTTAAAATTTCAAGGAGATCATTATATATGCATAAACTGAACTAGTAATAGGTTAATCCCTTTTAGTTGTTCTGAAAAAGAAAGCTTGTTTTTTGAAGGAGGTGATCATTTGTGTGTGTGTGTGTGTGTGTGTGTGTGGTACCGGGGATTGAACCCAGGGGCATTCTACCTCTGAGCTACACCCCCAGCCCTAATTTTTATTCTTTATTTTGAAACAGGGTCTCACTTTGTTGCTGAGGGCCTAAGTAGCTGAGGCTGCCATGAACCCAGATCCTCTGGTCTCAGCCTCCCAAGTACTGGGATTACAAGTGTGCGCCACCACGCCCGGCAAAGAGGTGATTTTAAGTATTTTTGCTTTAGATATGCTCCTATAGCTTGGTATCCCAGAAAGTAGTATAAATGATTATTAACACTTCCTTTAATTAAATATCCCCTAATATGTTTCCTTAGAAGTGACAAAAAGATATATTTTCTTAAGAGTCTTGGAAAAATCTGTTAACACGTATTTCATGTAACTTTCAAAGGCTTTGTCCACTAAGGATAAAGCCAAGGAAACCACAGACGGTCTGCTTCCTATCTATCCAGCTTTCCAGCCTTAAACCCCTCTCCTCCCCTATATAATTATTCAAGTTCTAATTCAATTTCCCCTACCCTGCTAAAATACAAAAACCTAAAGTGCTGGGATCCTATCTTTGTGACTTTCAAATCCACAATGCCTAGAACAGTATTTAGAAAAGAGTAATTAACTGTTCAATGCATGTTTAATGGATAAAACAGATCAAAGCCCCTTCCCCAACTTCAGTTGATTAACCAATAAAATAAAACTCCCCTTTCACGCGAAAGTTCAATATTTAAGGACCAAAACCCAGATATGAATGAAACTATGCAAGACAGCAGAGTTTAATGGTCCTCGGTTTCTCATACCAAGAATGAAGAAACCACCCCCAATACTCCCGACCTCCAGGCCCCACTTCGTTACACACTGCAGCCCAGACCACCCCTCCAACTGTGCAGAGTCTTGGGCTCACAATCCCCCAGGTCCTAAGTCCACTGAACAGCGTGGCGCTCTAAACCAGTGTTCAGGGACGTCCATGACCTGAGTGTGGTACTGTCCAAACACTGCCTTCTCTCTCTCACGCCTTCTCCACAGCCCAGCAGGGAGGACGGCTATGGCCTGCACTTCTCCACTGGGCCTTTCCCTGTTAGCCACTTTCACTAGACTATCTGCCCTCCCTCCCACCTCTGAAACCCACAGTCCCAGTGCGCTCTCTGAAGCACCACTTTAAATGTCACTTCCTCTGGAAGACTTGTTTAATCCTGGTAACGCAGGTCATCTCTACTCTTCTAAATTCCCAGAGCCTTTTATCTGTGCCTCCATTATGGATCCTGGTACATGTGAAGCGTGGTACTATTACTGTAGTCATTACTCCTACTAGTACCTAAATCTTCAAGAATCACTGTTTAGCTCAAGAAAGAGTGAAGAGATACTTCTGGATGAAAGCCATGCAAAGTTCTGGAAGCAGATGGGTTTGACTCCTTTTCATATGTTGAATTTTGAGAAAGTTATTAGATCTGATCATAGGAAGTGTCTACTTTTGTATGTAAAAGTTGTTGGAAAGGGTGGTTTTGTATGGTTCATCCTAATATTTCGGAAATGCTTGAAACTTAATTAGAAGCTGGGCGTGGTGGCGCACGCTTGTGATCCCAGTACCTGGGAGGCTGAGACCGGAGGATCCAGGTTCACGGCCAGCCTCAACTACTTAGTGAGGCCCTCCGCAACTTAGTGAGACATGGTTTCAAAATAAAGTATATAAAAAAAATAGGGCCAGAGGTAGAATGCCCCTGGGTTCAATCCCCGGTACCACAAAAAAAAAAAAAGGATGCCACGGAGCCGGGCATGGTGGCGCACACTTGTAATCCCAGTACTTGGGAGGCTGAGACAGGAAGATCACAGGTTTAAGACCAGTCTCAGCATCTTAGTGAGGCCCTCTGCAGTTTAGTGAGACCCTGTTTCAAAATAATAAATAAAATAGGGCTGGAGGTATAGCTCAGAGGTAGAACACCCCTGGGTTCCATCCTCAGTACCACCAAAAAAAAAAAAAAATAGAAAACATTGGGTAAAACTCACTGTCTTTTACATAGAAAAAAACTTTAATATTTTGACATGTTTTATAATTTGGGACATCTTTCCGCTTAGCTTCACAGAAGATTGAAGATCCTAAGTGAACTGTGTTGCAATGTGTGCTCTCCCCTATGAAGGCTCATCACTGGCCAGGAAGACAGTGCCACTCGTGAGCATGACTAAGAGGCTGCTCAGGCACCTACTCTGCCTGGATGAAGATACCTACGTGGGAATGAACAGGAGCCCAGTGAGAGAAGCAACTGTCTTGTGGTATATCAAGGGTACAACATGGAAAAATTTAATCTTAGGAAGCTGGAGGACATAAATGACTAGGCACTTTTAAAAACAACTTTCTATTTTAGATCTGCAAATTTAGCTGTCTTGAACTGTAACTACATTCCCCTGCAGTTTCAACTTTAGGATTAGTAAAGTTTTATCATCTTCCTCCCACCAAAAAAAAAGTTCATGCCTAGCTCATCTCTATATCATCCCATAGTAATGATCTCTTACAAAAGACAAAAGTCAATAAAATTGGTTAGCTAAACATTTTAAATTCAAAAAACAAATCATTGCAGCACGAAGACAGCTTGGAAGAGGCAAAGCCAAGCACAGAGCAGAAATCCTTCCCTATGGCACATTCTCATACAACTTTGTTCCTTCTTGTTTACTTCCCCAACTGTCCAGTGAAGGACAGACTCCAGAGATCAAGAACTGAATTACCCACTGCACCAGTGAGTGCCACATACCTAGCACAGTATCTGGCCCATATTTGAAGTTCAATAATGCCTGAAGATTGAATAAACAACAACAACAAAAAGCTAGGGTAAAGAGAACCCACTAAAACCTTACAAGCATCCTGATAATTACATAAAAATTAGGTGCACTGAATTTAAAATTCATTAATTTTCTGGAAACTAAATATAGTCACTAATCATATGCTCTAAGGTGGGGGGGATCATGTCTTTCAGCACACCGCCCAGCGCCTGGACGCAGCACATGCTTCCTGCGCTCAATTCTACACTTCCCACTTCCTTCAAGGAGAAGAAAGAGATTCAATAGCAGAAAGAGATGATTCAGTAGCAAAACTATCTAATCAGCCATTTTCTAAGTAAGCCTTCACCTGGTCATTTTAGAAACTACTGAACTTTATTTCAACCTAGAGGTTTTCAGTGAGCAAATTTATTTCAAGTAATACTTTTTGAAAAAGCAAAAGCCATAAAACAGAATAAAAGCTAATAAGATGGGGGTTTTTTCTTCTAGGTTTCCTTAACATGTCCAATAGCCTTTAGTACCTCAAGTCAGTCTCTCTCACGTACGCGCGCCCGCTTGCTCTTTCTCTCTCTCTCTCTCTCTCTCTCTCTCTTACTTGGAGTGGAACCCAGGGGCATTCTACTTCTGAGCTACACCCCCAGGCCCTTTTTTTATTTTGAAACAGGGTCTCACTAAGTTGCTGATAGTCCTGCTAAATTGCAGAGACTGTCCTCGAACCTGGGATCCTCTTGCCTCAGCCTCCCAAGTATGGGATCACAAGTGTGTGCTACCATGCCAAGCCAGTCTCTTCAATTATCAAAAACATTAGCAATTATTGCCCACTCCTCCAAAATATAACAAAGTCAAGGTCCATTTTTACTCTATTAAAAAACAGTAGGCACTTGAACTTGTGGATGGTACAGCCCTGTGTGTGCAATGTCTTGGTGAGTCGATGGTGCCTTTGTGCAAAGAACAAAACACCTCAGCCCGCACCAGGGTCAGTTGTGGGCCGATTTCAGCCCTGACTGTGACTGAAAGCTCGTGGCAGATGTGTGTGCAGGTACTTGAGCTGCTGTTAAAAATGCAGGCTTGGGGCCCTCTGAAAATGAACTCAGAATCTTCCCAGATAATACTATGTAAGCTAATCTTTCTAGGGAGTAGAGGAAAAAATGCCTACCGGTGAAAGGCATTCTAGCCACAGAATTCTTCCATTAGCCTTCTCCCCTCTCTTTTTTATTAAAGCTTCTTGTGATTAAAACAGAAAAAAGATAAAGAAAAAACAGTCACTAGAAGCATCCTGAAATGTCAACAATTATAATTATGTCAACCAGCCAACTACAACAAAAATATGCTTTTTAAATCCAATATGCCTTACCCTACCTCTGAAATTCACAGTTCAGTACTCTGTGTACTTTCTGGCATTTCCAGAAAATTCGATCTTCAGAAAACAATTTCTTGCCTAATACACCAGTATTTTTAAGTGACATAAAAACCAGGCTCTTGAGAAAAGGATTACAAAATTGTAAAAGAGCCAAGTGCGGTGGTGCACGCTTGTAATCCCAGTACTTGGGAGACTGAGACAGGAGTTAGCAGAGACTGAGACAGCAGGTTAGTGAGGCCCTCTGCAACTTAGTGAGCCCGTTTCAAAATAAGAAATAAAAAGAATCAGGTCCATTTTTACTCTATTAAAAAACAATAGGCACTTGAACTTGTGGATGGCACAGTCTTGTGTGTGCAATGTCTTGGTGAGTATAAGTTGGTATAAGTTGGAGGTAGAATGCCTCTGGGTACAATCCCCAGTACCAAAAAAAAAAAGTTGTAAAGACTTTCCAATTTCAAATTTCACCTATTAATAACTCAAAACAAAATTTTTAATACAGAACTTATAAAATGCATTATTCAAAGCATTTAAGATAAGCAGTAAGAGCCAGGTGTGGTGGTGCACGCTTGTAATCCCAGTACTTTGGGAGGCGGAGGCCGGAGGATCTGGGTTCGCGGACAGCCTCAGCTACTTAGTGAGGCCCTCCGCAACTTAGTGAGACCCTGTTTCAAAATAAAGGATAAAAAATAGGGCTGGGGGTGTAGCTCGGAGGTAGAATGTCCCTGGGTTTAATCCCTGGTACCACAAAAAAAAAAAAAAAGATAAGCAGTAAGTAGAAGTCAATGATAAATTTAATTTTTCTCACTATTTTCAAAAATCCAAAAGTCCCAAAGGATATTTTCTTTTTTTGTGGTACTGGGGATTAAACCCAGGGGCATTTTACCTCCGAGCTAAACCCCCAGCCCCTATTTTTTATTCTTTATTTTAAAACAGGATCTCACTAAGTTGCGGAGGGCCTCACTAAGTAGGCTGAGGCTGGCCACAAACCCAGATCCTCCGGTCTCAGCCTCCCAAGTACTAGGATTACAAGCGTGCGCCATTACACCCGGCTGGATATTTTCTTTTATAAAAGGAGTACAAGATGGGCGTGGTGGCGCACGTTTGTAATCCCAGTACTTGGGAGGCTGAGACAGGAGGATTGCAGGTTCCTGGCCAGCCTCAGCTACTTAGTGAGGCCCTCCACAACTTGGTGAAACCGTTTCAAAATAAAAAATAAAAAATAGGGCTGGGGGTGTAGCTCAGAGGCAGAATGGCCCCCTGGGTTCAATCCCCAGTACCGTAAAAAAAAAAGTACAAAACAATTGACTATATATTTTATATATGCATTATTTTTAAAAGACCTAAACAAATGTATATCTTAAGAATTTACAAAGCTGGGCATGGTGGCGGACGCTTGTAATCCCAATACTTGGGAGAATGAGACAGGAGGATCACAGGTTCACGGCCAGCCTCAGCTACTTAATGAGGCCCTCCGCAACTTAGTGAGACCCTATTTCAAAATAAAGAATAAAAAATAGGGCTGGGGGTGTAGCCTGGAGATAGAATACCCCTGGGTTCAATCCCCAGGACGGAAAAAAATAAAATAAAATAACGATTACATATTTATAGTTTATATAATAAAATAACCTGAATTACAGTTTTAATGAATATTTACTTCTTCCAACTCAATTTCCTTCTATGCAGAAATTTCCAGAAGAAAACAATTATCTATATAACTCATCAAAAATTGGAGCACAATACTTAATTTTGTGAAAACTAAGAGCTGTGTGATTCTATTTACAAAAAGCATCTCAACCAATCTACCACTGAACTAAAAAGTTAATGATCAGTTTGCAGTCCCTCTAGCGTCCAACTAGTTACATTAACAGTTTCAATATGGCAAAAGCTGCCACTTACTACAGAACTACTAATCTATCCCATATATTAAATAAAAATGAATTTAATAAGCACAAAAGGTATAAAAACAAATCAGCAACATCTTGAATTTTTCCGTTAAGTCATTCTAGAAAGAATAAATCCACAACTGCCCTGTACTCTTAAGACTGAAGCTCGAGTGGCCAGCATAGTGCCAGGCATGTGAGAAGGAGCTACAAATACTTATTATTACCTATTCTTAGTTTTCAATATAACAACTCTTTCAAACCATCATTCACTCCTAGCTTCTTGCTACCATAACATCAGTCACAATAAGCAAATATTAATCTACAAATGAAAAAGTAAATGTGGAAGAAGTAGGTTTATTATGGCATGAAGCATGAATTTGTAGTAGTAATCATTAATCAAATAATTTTGTAAATTATGTATATGATACGAATGAAAAATTCAGAAAATATTCTGGTCAACTGATAATTAAGACACAACGCAACCAGGTGTGGTGACACGCGCCTGTAATCCCAGTACTTGAGAGGCCGAGACAGGAGGACTGAAAGTTTGAGGCCAGCTTCAGCAACTTGGCAAAACCCCTACGGACTTCAGGGAAACCGTTTCAAATAAAAAATATAAAGGGGCGGGGTAGAGCTCAGAGGTAGACTGCCAGGTTCAATCCAAAAAAAAGATGCAACATACAGTGTAGTTTTCACGGCATTAGATCACAATCCTTTTTTAAAATAATATGAAACATAATTTTAATTTTTTATTCTGAAATCTAGCCAAGGCCTAGATATCATATTATATTCATACTTACACACCCAAAGCCAAATATGTGGTCAGTTAGAAGAGACCACTCCTTAAACATCAAACGCACGCGTGTGTGTGTGTGTGTGTGTGTGTGTGTGTGTGAGAGAGAGAGAGAGAGAGAGAGAGAGAGAGAGAGAGACAGACAGACAGACAGACAGACACTGGGGACTGAATTTAGGCAAAGACTGGGGATTGAACCCAGGGGCATTCTACCTCTAAGCTACACCTCCAGCCCCCCCCCCCCGGCCTTTTGAAACAAGGTCTGCTAGGTTGCTGAGAGTCTCATTGCTACATTGCTGAGGCTGTCCTTGAACCTGAGTTCCTCCTGTCTCAGCCTCTCAGGCCCCATGCCTGGTTCCTATGATTTAATTAAAACTTTGCTGACAATCTTAGCTAATCCTTTCCATGTAGCAAATAGCAACTTCAGCGTTGGACTTGTAATTTATAACATTTACAGGTCAGCCAAGGCCATTCCATCCATAATGAATTTACAAGTTAAACAAGGATTCTGACATACAACTATCATTAAACACTTTGACCCAATAAATAGTACTCTTCCACAGCCATCTGTTCTGCAGGACAATTTCAACCCATAGTTTCTGCCAAGAGCCCAAACTACTGATTACCTACAACACTAAGAAAAATAATTTATGGAAAATTATTCGTTTTAAATAAAACTTTAGCCGGGCGTGGTGGCACACGCTTGTAATCCCAGACCCGGAGGATCCCGGAGGATCCGGGTTCGCGGCCAACTTCAGCGCGCATGCACACGCGCGATCTATCTCTCTCTCCTCTCTCCTCCTTTCTCTCTCTCTCTCCTTAGCGAGGCCCTCCGCAACTTCGTGAGACCCGGTTTCAAAAATAAATCATAAAAAAATAGGGCCGGGGGTGTAGCGCGGAGGTAGAACGCCCCTGCGTTCAATCCCCGGTACCGCAAAAAAAAAAAAAAGTTAAATAAAACTTTAAATTTCCATTTAAAAAAGTAAACTATAGAATATAAAAGTAAGGAATTGCAAAGCAAAAAAAGGTAAGCCCTTTTTTAAATGCTTTTACACCATTCTCTCATATATCTTTTGGTCCTAATTATTACACAACACTGTAATTTTAAATGTGTGGACAACGAAAATTGAGTCAGCACTCACCCCCAGGACATTTTGTCCCCAGAGCATCCTCTAGTACACTGCCCAACCATACTAGGAGTCAAATGAACACCTCCGCAGATCTGGACTAATCGCTGACAGCCACATTTAAGTCGTCTAACCTTTTTTGTTGTTTCCATACCATTAGTATGGGGGGGGTAGATCTGTTTGAGGCTCTGGCTGAGCTCTAGTTAATACGGCCTTTCCTTAGCAATGAGGGTAACTGCCTGCCACCCTGGCTACTTCAATCAAGAGCCCCTCTGTGCTGTACTCTTCATGAAGCCAGAGTACAGCATGACAAGTATGTCCATAGGAGGAATCATTGTCAACAAATGTTATTTCCTTCCTAAACAATCAGAACTGTAGGAATTTGTCCAAGGATGCCAAAGCAGGCAATCCTTTTCACTGTAAATACATACTACGCTACTTTTAAAATAAGCTAAAAATATAGTGTCTGAAATTCAATTGAGCAAGTGTGAATTATTTCCCTTTAGAGTAAATGTATTTCAACATGAGTAACATGCTTCAAACTTTTGGTACTGGGATTGAACCCAGGGGCATTTTACCTCCGAGCTACACCCCCAGCCCTTTTTATTTTTTATTTTGAAACAGGGCCTCACTAAATTGCTACGGCTGGCCTCAAACTTGTGATCCTATCTCAGTCTCCTAAGTACTGGGATTACAGTTAGCCCAGCTAACACACTTTCTTATAACTAGTAAATGCCAAAATAGCTTACATTTAAACCAGGTGTTGTGGTGCATGCTTGTAATCCCAGTATTTGGGAGGCTGAGACAGGAGGATCCGGGTTCAAGGCCAGCCTCAGCTACTTAGTGAGGCCCTCCGCAACTTAGTAAGACCCTGTTTCAAAATAAAGAATAAAAAATAGGGCTGGGGGTGTAGCCCAGAGGTAGAATGCCCCTGGATTCAATCCCCAGTACTGCAAAAAAAAAAAAAAAAAGCTTACATTTAAACAAGTGCAAGATTATCTATAAAAAAATAATCTTAATGAGGAGACCTCAACTTGAAGAGGTTTCCATTTCCCTTACTCAATCATTCCACAAATATTTACTTACTGGTTTACTACTGGTGTCAGAATGCAAACCTCCAAGAAGATTAGCAAGAAGCCTTACCTCCCCAAGACTAGCCAAGTCAGAAATATGAGTAATTTTTGAAAAGGAAAATACTTTGGGCCGGGGTATGGCTCAGCAGTAAAGTATTTGTCTGTCTAGCATGCACAAAGCCCTGGGTTCAATCCCCAGGACTACACAACACAAAAAAGGAAGATATTTTGCATCTGCCAAGATATTAAATATGGGGACGCTGCTAATGAAAACCAGATTGTGAATACTCTAACCTTCGCTTTATGACTGTGTACACACAATCTCTGCTGACACAAAGGCACTTCATCTTTATCCAATTTTTCTCTTATTCTTTTTTTTTTTTAATCAAGCCCGTTCTGCTGCATGATTAACTACAAACTGCAGGGTATTATTCCACCACAATGCCCTGGCAACCAGCTCATGTTCAGTTACACTATCAAGGCATTAAAAAAAAAGAACTAATTGTGTGATCATGTGGATACTGTAGAAGCCCTTTAGTTCAGTCCTCGATGGGCCTCAAGAGGATAATGCTTATTCTGTTGAACTCACTGCCAAATCACAACGTGAAAGAGCCAGGATCAAAACAAGACCCAATTATACACAGAGTGCGTTTATCAATGTCGGCTTCCTAAGAAATAGGTATGTAGCCCAGTACTTGTGGAAAATTGTTCAAAAATATTTACATAGATGGAGCTTTAAAGAAAATTATCCTACACTTACTAGCCATAATGATATTCAATGAGAATCTCTTCAGGTATCATCAGGATGGCAGCTCAGTCACGTAATTCTTAAAAAAACAGAGTCCAATTCCATGATTCTCTAGTGCTTACAACAGATTTCTATACTGTCTGCATCTTTTGGGGGGGCATATTATAGGGCATATGTGTTATTTCTATCATTAAATATGTTTTTAAAAGAATTTTTTAAAATCTTAGCTCTTGCTGGGCATGGTGGCGCACACCTGTAATCCCAGTACTTGGGAGGCTGAGACAGGAGGATCCAGGTTTGCGGCCAGCCTCCGCAACCTAGTGAGACCTTGTTTCAAAATAAAGAATAAAAAATAGGGCGAGGGTGTAGCCCAGAGGTAGAATGCCCCTGGATTTAATCCCCAGTACCACAAAAAATAAATAAGTTAAGTAATTAATTGATTGATTAACTTTTAAAAAGGGCTTGGATATAGCTCAGAAGGAAAATGCCCCTGGGTTCAATCCCCAGTATCCCCCCCCCAAAAAAAGACTCTAATACTCCAAATAGCAGTTTACCTAGTGTTAGGTCAATTTTCAATTTGTTCCAATGGTGACTCTAATACCTCATTAAAAGGGATTTTACTCAGGTTTACTTTCTATGAGTGGGAGACTATATCAATGCAAAAATATACCATAATACCTATACCAACCAATACAGAACCATCCCGATCAACTGATT
The DNA here is from genome assembly GCA_004027185.1 of Glis glis. Taxonomy (NCBI): domain Eukaryota; kingdom Metazoa; phylum Chordata; class Mammalia; order Rodentia; family Gliridae; genus Glis; species Glis glis. The sequence continues at coordinate 1,558 of PVJS01049496.1, read as the reverse complement.
AATCTTTTCCCTAGAGGACCAATCTTTAAATTATACACTTTTACCAATTGCTTTTTTTCATATTATTAGAACATAAGCCCTTTCTTTACATGCTATATCTCTGTAATCTGAGTATAAATGTCTCATTTTTCACTAAACACAAAACTAATTACATGGTTCAGTGAGTTGCCTGTGGTAACACATCGATTTTATTTACATTTAAAAGTCAGACTTCAGCTTGTTCTCTCAATTTCAAGCACACTTAGCTTAATAATTCTAATTCATTAGCTCTTTTTCTATTCTTCATATAAAAGAATTCTGAAGTCAATATAATCTTATCATAATTTTATAATGTGAATTTATCACTTACTAAAATCTTAGTATTTTTTTCCTTTAAAGATAAAATTAAGCCAGGCATGGTGGCGCAAGCTTGTAATCCCAGTACTTGGGAGGCTGAGACTGGAGGATCCGGGTTCACAGCCAGCCTCAGCTACTTAGTGAGGCCCTCTGCAACTTAGTGAGATCCTGTTTCAAAATAAAGAATAAAAAATAGGACTGGGAGTGTAGCTCAGAGGTAAATGCTTGTGGGTTCAATCCCCAGTACCACACACACACACATACAAAAAAAAAAAAAAGATAAAATTATTTATAGCCATGCATGGTAGTACAGGCCTGTAATCCCAGTATTTGGGAGGCTGAGACAGGAGGATGACAGGTTCAAGGCCAGCCTCAGCAACTTAGCAAGACCTTGTTTCAAAATAAAAAATAGAAGGCCGGGCATGGTGGCACACACTTGTAATCCCAGTACTTGAGAGGCGGAGACCGGAGGATCCAGGTTCGCGTCCAGCCTCAACTACTTAGTGAGGCCCTCCACAACTTCGTGAGACCCAGTTTCAAAATAAAGTATAAAAAATAGGGCCGGGGGTGTAGCTCGGAGGTAAAATGCCCCCTGGGTTCAATCCCCGGTACTGCAAAAAAAAAATAAAAAATAAAAAATAGAATGAGCTACGGTGTGGCTCAGAGATAAAATGTTCCTGGGTTCAATCCACAGTATCAAAAAAAAATTCATTAAGTCTAACATTTAACTAGACTCATCTAGATAATCATTGCACAATGAAAACTATTACTATTTTGTAGCTTTGGCAAACTAATTCTTTCAGAACAAAGTACAGGAAAATAGAATGGTAATATGATTACTAAAAGAAATCAGAAAATTTAGCCGGGCATGGTGGCGCACACTTGTAATCCCAGTATTTGGGAGGCTGAGACCGGAGGTCCAGGTTCGCGGCCAGCCTCAGCTACTCTGTGAGGCCCTCCGCAACTTAGTGAGACCCTGTTTCAAAATAAAGAATAAAAAATAGGGCTGGGGCCGGGTGTGGTGGCGCATGCTTGTAATCCCAGTACTTTGGGAGGCGAAGGCCGGAGGATCCGGGTTCGCGACCAGCCTCAGCTCATGCATGCGCACGCGCGCGCGCGCTCTCTCTCTCTCTCCCTGTCTGTCTCTCTCTCTCTCTCTCTCTCTCTCTCTCTACTTAGTGAGGCCCTCCACAACTTCGTGAGACCCGGTCTCAAAATAAAG
>PVJS01049495.1:0-14649 GCA_004027185.1 Glis glis | reverse complement strand
ACTCAGGCAGAACAATAAAATCCTTTTCTCTGTCTCTAAGTTGTCAGCCGAGAGCTGCAGCCAAGGTATACCTTGGTCAGCTAAAAGTTGGCTGTCAGTCCAGCTAAACACTGAATGTTGCAGGCACAGACACATGCAATTAGAAAAGAATTATAGACTTTCACAATAGCTAAGACTAACATTAAAAGATAAAAAAGCAAGCTATATTAACCCAATATTAATTACTAATAACACAAAATAGTTATAGTCCCAAATCCTTGATACTTTAAAAGACTATATTCCTGTTTATTTTCTTTCCTTTATTATAAAACAAGTTTTCAACATAATAAGTAACTTCTAGCAGATAGAGATAAGGAGATGCTGATAACTCACCAAGGACACAGGCGGGCAATACACATGCTTTAAACTTTAATGAAAATAAAAACAAAGAATAAAGCAGGCTTTTAACATACAGCTCCCTGACCTTTTAACCAAACAATACCTTTTGATCAGTAATATCTGACCTATCTGTCCCTGTAAGGATGAACAAATAAGGCTAGCAGAAAAGGTTTAATTGGCTGATCTGCACCTGCTTTTGGTGGGAAAAGAAGACTATTGGTTAAAAAACAAGAGATAATAATTCTTATAAAAATTGTATATGTTCAAAGGCATCAGTGCCTTACTTTCAAGGCACTCCACTGCGTCACCTCTGGCGTAGTGCTTTGATTACTCTGTCCCCCGTTTCTTTCTGTAATAATAAAACTTTGTTCAAGCTTGCAACAGTAGTTCTGGCTAACTTTTTCTAAACTAGCTAAGAACAAGAACCCACGGTGTCGCTCCAAACGGTAACAACAGCATAGTCCAGCCTGGGCTGACGAGCCAAGGGCACCTCCTCAAATCTTCTAGATGGTACAAGCTCCCTAGGCCCTTTGCACAACCTGAGAGAGAGGAGGGCCTCTCAAAAGCACGACCAAGATAGAATTTTCCAGCAGCCAAGCAGGCGGGGCTCATTAAGAGTATGAGCTGATTAAGAGTACGAGCATTTTCTCATACCGGAGCGTCAGGGAGTTCAGCGCACGCCCATTACATAAACACCGACTTTGAGCCACAGGACAATCTTTATACGTCTTTAACTTTCAAATTTTATCTATGTGGGTGTATTCCATTTAATACTTTATGAGAGTCCAATAAAGCCCTGTCCCATACAAACCTCGCTTCTTCCTCACAATACACTTCGATGGTGAACAAGGCAGATACTGTCTTGTTTGCTGAAGGTCAGAGAGAAACCTGACCCATGAATGGCTCTCTCATGGCTCGTTCCTGGGTCCTGGGAGGCCCTGATTGGGTGCCATGCTGTCCCACTCAACCTCAAGATCGGCAACCAGCCCTCTGGCCTTAGGATTTGCCAAAATTTTACTTATCTAACTCTGTGTGTGTGTGTGTGGGGGGGGATTGAACCAGGGGCATTTGACTTCTGAGCTAAAACCCCAACCCTATTTTATTTTGAAACAGGGTCTCACTAAGTTGCTGAGAGCCTTTCTAAATTGCTGAGGCTGTCCTCAAACCTGCGATCCTTCTGTCTCAGACTCCCAAGTACCGGGATTACAGGCCTGCGCCACCACACCCAGCTTAATTCTCATTCTTTTGATCTGCTTTGCATACAAGAGCACTCCTATGTCTGTCCCTCACCCATATTCCATTTCTGACTGTGATTCCGTTCAATTCTAATCTTCTAGATAGAGGAGACTTCTGTTTCTTTGTTTCGATCTGTTCAGATGAACAGACCTACAGTGAGCACCTCCTACCTGTCAGGTATGTACCAGGTGTTCTCTTATGGTAGCTTACTGACCCTTACGTGGGAGGTAGAGCTGCCTGATTTCTAGATGTGGAATCGGAGGTTCAGGAAGGTTAAGGAATGTGCTATGAATGTCACTCAAGGTCACCCAGCCGGGAGCCTGTAGGACTAGGATTCACACCTTCCTTCTGCAAGTCCAAGTCTCTGCTCTGTGCCTAACTTCACTCGGTTGCTTTACACAGTTCCCAGGTTCTCTGCTTGTCTTGGTTGGATCTGGAATGTCCCCCAAAGGCTCATGTGTTGAAGGCTTGGTCCCCACTGTAGCACTGTCCAGAGGGAGCTTTTGGGAAGTGACCGGATCATGAGGGCTCTCACCTCATCAGTGGATTAGTCCATTGATGGATTCATAATCCGAATGGCCTCTTGGGAGGTGGTGGGAACTGAAGGAGGTGGGGCCTAGTTGAAGGGAGTGGGTCTTTGGGGACGTGCCCTTGGAGACTATAGCTTGTCTCTGGTCCCTTCTTGTTCTTGTTCTTCTCTCTCTCTCTCTCTCTCTCTCTCTCTCTCTCTCTTTCCTTCCTGCTGCTGTGAGCCGAGCAGCTCTCATCCACCACGCCCCTCCACCATGATGTTCTGCCTCACCTCAGGCCCGGAGCAATGGAGCCAGCCCACCATGGACTGAACCCCTGAAACATGACCCAAAATCAATCTTCCCTCCTCTAAGTTGTTTTTCTCGGATATTTTGTCACAGTGACAGAAAGCTGACCAACACACCATCCATTTCCAAACAGAAAGTGAGTCAATGTGGAAGAAGAGCTGTGCTGTATTCTCTGAATCCCGAGTTGCTTGGAGTCACCTGCCCTGCCCTAAAGTCACTCCAGGGTTAGGAACTCGGGTTCGACTATTGTCCTAGACACATTGCCACAACAGAAGCCCTCATTCTTGCAGCTCAGCATCCCAAAGTGAGTTGCATGGAACAACTACTGCATGAAATGCTTTTTTTTTGCAAACAAGAGAGTTTGGGGATTGGGCGATGAGTTAAACAGGACACGCTTCTGCATTGATCCATATACAAACCTATATTTGAATTGCCGAGGGATGTGTGGGGTAAGGATATCTTATGTCTCGTGGAATCTCTTGTGCCCTTTAGAGGTGGAGAATTCTCCAGAGCTAAATGGAAGCAGAACACAGTTTCTGAACTCAGCTGAGTTTTCATGATAGCTAAAGACATTTCAGCTTCTTATCACGTAGTCACCACCAGCCTCCAAAACAGTCCTGGTCTCTGAAATCAGCCAAAGGGGAAACTGAGTGGGTGCATCACCCCTAGCAGGAAGAGTCCCTTTGTTCATGCACAGAGAGGATGGAGCTGAGTGGCTGCACAGGACGCTGTAGCTTCAGGGTACTGATGATGGAAGCACCCCTCATCTTACAAAGGGGAAGCTGTGCCCAGAGAGAGAGAAAACAACTTCTCCTAGCCACACAGCCAGGACTACACCCCTAAGACTTCTTGATGCCCAGCACTGAGATCCCGGAACTTTGTAGACCTTATCTTGTTTAACTTTTACGAAATGTATTTACATAGTTTATATACTCTTCTTTTCTTGTCACTAGTAACTGTGAAGGGAGGGTTGCTGGATTAAAGCCAGATGGCCAGTTAAATTTGTTTTTTTTTTTTTTTTGCGGTACGGGGGATTAAACCCAGGGGCGTTCTACCTCCGCGCTACACCCCCGGTCCTATTTTTTTATGCTTCATTTTGAAACCGGGTCTCATGAAGTTGCGGAGGGCCTCACTAGGTAGAGAGAGAGAGAGAGAGAGAGAGAGAGAGAAAGAGGAGAGAGGAGAGAGATCGCGCACGCATGTGCGCGCTGAGGTTGGCCGCGAACCCGGATCCTCTGGTCTCCGCCTCCCAAAGTACTGGGATTACAAGCGTGTGCCACCACGCCCGGCTGCCAGTTAAATTTGAATGTCAGATAAACAGCTAATATTATGCTAAAAAATCATTGGTTACTTATCTGTATTTTCATTTGCTAATTTCAATCCTACCTGGGTCCAAAGTTCTTAAGAAACTTATCCGTAGTGAAGGGGAAAGTATAGAAAAGTCTTGATATAAGGTTAACATCCTAATTTGGCCACTTTATAGATGTTGTGACCTTGGACACCTTTGAGGTAGCACCTTTGAGCCACAAAGAATTATAGTAAGAGCCGAGCATTGTGGCACATGTCTGAAATTCCAGTACTTTGAGAGATTGAGACAACAGAATCACAAGTTCGAGGCCAGCCTCAGCAATGTAGCTAGACTCTTGGTAACCTAGTAAGACCCTGTTTCAAAACAAAAAAGAAAAGAAAAGAAAAATAAAGGACTGGGGGTATAGCTCAGAGGTAGAATGCTCTGGGTTCAATCTCCAGTTACACACACACACACACACACACACACACACACACACACACACAGAGTTATAGTAAGAATTCATTGAAGAAACCTATGGGAGAGCTCCTAGCACAGTATCCGGCATGTACTTAGCATTCCAAAATTGTCAGTTATTATAGTTATCATAGCTTTCTTAAAATAATGCTTTTCTCAGGCCCGTATCCTTACTGAAAAAGCATAAATATGAATCCTAGGGGAGTTAGCTGGGAGTGTGTATTTGACTTCAGCAACCTAACCATACACTTCACCCTATCTCCTACCACAACCAGAGAAGTTCAAAGCAATAAGTCAAAGCCGGGCATTGTTGCGCACACCTATAATCCCAGTACTCAGGAGGCTGAGACAGGAAGAGTGTACATTCAAGACCAGCCTCAGCAATTTAGTGAGATTCTCAGCAACCTAGTGAGACCCTGTTTCAAAATATATCTATCTATCTATAATATATATTTATAATATATAATATATATAATATATATTTATATTTATATTATATATAATATATATTTATATTATATTATATATAAAAATATATTTATAACAAATGTGTAATATGTATGGGGGGGCTGGAGGGATATAGCTCAGTAGGTCAGAGGTAGAATGCCCCCTGGGTTCAATCCCCAGCACCAAAAGAAAAAAAAGTGGGGGGGTTAAGAAAGAGAATACAAAACAAAGTATACAAAATTGGGTATAGGGCATTGTAAGAGGCCTGACAAACAAGATATCTTGAAGCTTAAAGTTCATTAGTTTTTCAGTAAACCCACTCTGATGCCTGCCCAATACCCATTCTCCACTTAGTCTTTAACAGAATACAGATTTTCTTTTGGTGGCAATATTTACAGCTTAAAGCAACAAATATTTCCCCATTCCCCAGGTTCTTGTGCAGCTCGGCATGGCTGTGTGACCCAGTTCTGACCAAGGAGATGTTAGTGGCAGTCTATAGAAAAACAAGTAGAAAAACTTATAGAAAAACAAATATTTCCCTGATTAAAAGGCCCGGGCTACCATGGCATTCCTATGCCTTTGCTTTTTTCCTCTTCTTTCTTGAAATGAAGACAGATTCCAGGAGGTGTGGCAGCCATCTTGCCACCAAGAGGTTAAAAGACACATGTTAATATGTCTTTTATCATCAGCTAGATAGAAGGCACATGGACCACTTGTGGCATTGTGGAGCCACCAAATCTGTTCTAGATGGCCTAGCTCTAGAGTTCTTGTCATGTAAGAAAAACACATCCCTTTTTTCTGGACCCTGTAATCTGGTTTCTGATACATGAAGCATGACTGTGACTCCATTTAGGTGACTTTGCTCAAGTTATCCAAATTCTCTGCAATTTAATTATCATATATAAAAAAACAAGGATGACCATAATGATTAAATATCAGAGCTCGGAACTCAGAAATGCACTCATGTATATATGGGAAGCTGATACAGGAGAGGAGTAACTTCACACACGAGCGGAGAAAGGATAGGGAATTTAGTAGATGGTGTTGGGGAAACCAACTCACTCTATAAGAGAAAAATAGAGTTGGATGCCTACTTCCTATAATATGAAAAAAAATTCTTAAAATAGATTGAAGACCTAGCAAAGAAAGATAGAAACTATAAAGGTAAAAGAAGAAAAATTGTAAGGTTGTATCTTGGACCTATCGGTGTGAATATGAATTCTAAAAACAGAAGCCCCTCACACAAATTTTAGAGGGAAAACAGTGGATTTATCTACATAAAATTAATATATTACTTAAACAAAAGATGCAGGAATAAAGTTAACAGATGAGTGGAGCAGAGGAGATGTTTTTAACCTAACCCCCCAAAAAATTAATATTTAGAGTGTAGATCTTAGGCCTGTGCTGTCTAATACAGTTGCCACCAGACATGTGGCTACTGAGCACTTTAGATGTGACCTAGCTCAAACTGAGATGTGCTGTAAGTGTAAAATACTTGCCAGATTTCAAAGTCTTGCATGCTCAAGGTAATGTGATGTAGCTCCATGATTTTTATACTGATTCTGTGTTGAAGTGATATTTTAGATATATTGGGTTAAATAAAATATACTGTTAAAATTAATTTTACTTGTTTTTTTTTTTGTGGTCCTGGGGATTGAACCCAGGGACATTCTACCTCCGAGCTACACCCCCAACCCTATTTTTTATTCTTTATTTTGAAACAGGGTCTCACTAAGTTGCTGCGGGACTCACTAAGTAGCTGAGGCTGGCCGCAAACCTGCGATCCTCCAGTCTCAGCCTCCCAAGTACTGGGATTACAAGTGTGCGCCACCACGCCCAGCTTATTTTTTATTCTTTATTTTGAAACAGGGTCTCAGTAAGTTGCAGAGGGCCTCACTAAATAGTTGAGGCTGGCCGCGAACCTGCAATCCTCCTGTATCAGCCTCCCAAGTAGTGGGATTACAAGCGTGCGCCACCACCCCTGGCCTCTTTTTACTTTTTAAATGTGGCTATTAGAAAATTTCTTCTCCCTCCTCCTCCTCCTCCTCCTCCTCCTCCTCCCCTTCTTCTTCTGTACTGGGGATTGGACCCAGAGGCATTATACCTCTGAGCTACACTCCCAGCCCTTTTAAGTTTTTGTTTTGAAACAGGTCTCACTAGGTTGCTAAAAGTCTCACTAGATTGCTGAGGCTGGCTTTGAACCCGTGATCCTCCTGATGTCTCAGCCTCCCAAGTACTCCGATTATAGGCGTGTGCCACCGTGCCCGGCTTCACATTACATTTCTTTTTTTTTTTTTTTTTTTTTTTGCAGAACTGGGGATTGAACCCAGGGGCATTCTACCTCCAAGCTATACCCCTAGCCCTAATTTTTATTCTTTATTTTGAAACAGGGTCTCACTAAGTTGCGGAGGGCCTCACTAAGTAGCTGAAGCTGGCCAAGAACCTGCGATCCTCCAGTCTCAGTCTCCCACGTACTGGGATTACAAGCGTGCACCACCACGCCCGGCATCACATTACATTTCTTTGAGATAGCACTGTTATAGACTCTACAAGACAATGCTACAGATTTGCAGGAAAGAGTGGAAGCCCAATAGAATGATGGACAAAAGGTATGAACAGGAATTCACAGCATGAGAAACCCAAATAGCTGATTAGTATATGAAAAAATGTTCAGCCTCACTAACAATTAGAGAAACATGGATGAATCCGACAATGAGATTGATTGACACCCATCAAATGTGCACACAATCTAACCCAGAGCTGTTTGTAGAAGCGGGCGCTAGATGCTACCTAGGTGCCTGCCTCTGGGGAACTGGTAGATAAAACCTGGTCTGTACATCCAAGGAACTGCTGTAAAAAACCAGAACTAACAATTCAGACATATATGTAGTAACAGGAACAGACTTTAAGAAGCCAGTGTTAAGCCAGGTGTGGTGGTGCACGCTTGTAATCCCAGTACTTGGGAGGCTGAGATGGGAGGCTCGCAGGTTCATGGCCAGCCTCAGCAACTTAGCGAGGTCCCTCAGCAACTTAGTGAGACCCTATTTAAAATAAAAAATAAAGCTGGGCGTGGTGGCGCGCGTTCGTGGCCAGCATGCAGGTTTGTGGCCAGCCTCAGCTATTTAGTGAGGCCCTCTGCAACTTACCAAGACCCTGTTTCAAAATAAAGAATAAAAAATAGAGCCGGGCGTGGTGGCGCACGCTTGTAATCCCAGTACTTTGGGAGGCGGAGACCAGAGGATCGGGGTTCGTGGCCAGCCTCAGCTCTCTCTCTTCCTGTCTCTCTCTCTCTCTCTCTACTTAGTGAGGCCCTCCGCAACTTCGTGAGACCCGGTTTCAAAATAAAGTCTAAAAAATAGGGCCGGGGGTGTAGCACGGAGGTAGAACGCCCCTGGGTTCAATCCCTGGTACCGCACACACAAAAAAAAGAATAAAAAATAGGGCTGGGGGTGTAGCTCGGAGGTAGAATGTCCTTGGGTTCAATCCCCAGTACTGTAAAATAAATAAATAAATAAATAAATAAATAAATAAATAAATTAAATTAAATAGGGCTGGCAGTGCAGCTTGAAGGTAGAGCGCCCCTGCGTTCAACCTCCAGGACCAAAAAGAAAAAAAAGAAAGAAAAAGAATCAAATGTTGAGTAAAAAAAGTAGAAAAAGAACAAGATTTCTAGTACAATTTTATTCATGTGAATTAGAAAAATATACAAATCAATAGGATACATTTATCAAATTTACACATCTATCAAAATAAGCAAATGGAAGGTAAATTAGATGTATTTTTATATGAAATAGAATTAATTCTGGTTATGGTGGGAAAGAAGAACAGAACTGGACTTGGAGGATGAAGGGAAAGGGGAAAATGATAAAATGATAATCCCAGTACTTGGGAGGCTGAGACTGGAGGACCTGGGTTCGCGGCCAGCCTCAGCTACTTAGTGAGCCCCTCTGCAACTTAGTGAGACCCTGTTTCAAAATAAAGAATAAAAAATAGGACTGGGGTGTAGCCCATAGGTATAGTGCCCCAGTACCAAAACAAAAAAAAGATAAAATAGTAAAATAAACAAAGGCCTTTTACTCAAGTTGCCGTATTCGGCAAATAAAAATACAGGACACCCAGCTAAATTGGAATTTCAGATCAACAATGAATAATTTTATATGTGTGTATCAAGTATGCTCAGTTAAATTGGAATTTCACATGAACAACAAATATTTCTTAGTATCAGTTTGTTCCAAATATGCCCGGTTAAATTTGAATTTCAGAAAAAGAACATAATATTTTAGTATAGTCATGTTGCCATGTTTAGACAATATAATATCTACAATATTGACAGTGGTGAAATAAATAGCTAAATTCAATTTTTTTTTGTGGTAATGGAGATTAAACCCAGAGGCATTCTACCTTCGAGCTCTACCCCCAGCCCGATTTTATTTCTTATTTGGAAACAGGGTCTCGCTAGGTTGATGTGAGTCTCATTACTTGCTGAGGCTGTCCTCAAACCTGCGATCCTCCTATCTCAGCCTCCCAAGTACTAGGATTACAGGTGTGTGCCACCATGCCTGGCTGCTAAATTCAAATTTAACTAGGGATCCTGGATTTTATCTGGCAAACTTAGGCTCATGACATGGGCAAGTTCTGTCTTCTACCTGACGGGACTGGGCACGCAGACATCAGATCATAGCTCTTGGTGCCCAGGTCCCTGTCTCACAGTGGCATGCCCGGATGGACCCTGGCACCATCTATGTCCTTGTGACTGTGTCTATCAGCAGAAGGGAAGTATGAATCAAGGTGTCTGACCATTTATAGCAATTACCACGCCTTATACATGCTCAACCCTTGCACTGGGCTAAGGGCCTGTTTTCAGGATCCTCCGAGAACCTTCAGTCCATCACTGGTCATTAACATCCTACAGTGAACAGGCAATGAAGTCCAACCTGGGTTCAAACCCCAGCTCTGCCATTTATTAGCTAAGTGACCTTAGGCAATTTACCTCCTGAGCCCTGGGGCTTTCATCTGTAAAAAGGGAGAAAAAAGCCAGAGGCAACAAGCTTGTGAAGATAAGATGAAAAAAATAATAAGATGAAAACATAATAAGATAAAAAGAAAACATACATCCAAGGACAGTAGTGTTAGAAACATGAGTGTGTGTGTGTGTGTGTGTGTGTGTGTGTGTGTGTGTGTGTATCATGCACAGATAAAATGATGGAGGGAAACAAAAAATATTGACAGTGGTTAATTACATACTAAACTAGATAGATCATGAAACGTGTTTGGCGCATGGTAATCATTCAATAAATGTCAGTTATTATTTTCTGTGTGTGTGTGTGTGTGTGTGTGATACTGGGGATTGAACCCAGGGGTGCTCTACTTCTGAGCTACACCTCCAGCCCTATTTTATTTATTTGGAAACAGGGTCTCACTAAGTTGCTGAGGGCCTCACTAAGTTGCTGAGGCTGGCCTCGAACCTGCAATCCTCCCATCTCAGACTACTTAGTACTGGAATTACAGGCATGTACCATCACATCCAGCTCATTTATTACTTTTTATTACTACTTTTCAGTGTGACACGGTGAATAATGGTTATTTTTCTTTATACTTTTTGGAGTCTGCACCCTACCGTTTTCAGAGAAACCCTTCTCCTCCTGGTGTCCTTTGCTCTGGGTTCAACTCTACTTTCCCCATATTTTCTAAAGTGAGAGCATTATAGCCAGGTGGGGTGGTGCACGCCTGTAATCCCAGCACTTGGGAGGCAGAGACAGGAGGATCGCAGGTTCGAGGACATCCTCAGCAACTTAACGAGGCCCTGTTTCAAAATAAAAAAAATTTAAAAAGGGGTGGGGATATATCTCAGAGGTAGAACACCCCTGGGTTCATTCTCAGTAGTACCCGTGTGCGCGCGCGCGCACGCGCGCGCGCGCGCGCACACACACACACACACACACACACACACACACACATCAGGCACTGCGTTGGTTGTTGGGCACGGGTCTGGACACGAAGCTGTCGTGGGCAGTCCAGGCTGAGCCGCCTGCTTGGCCTCTGCTGCTGTTCTCACTCCCGCTATCTGCGGTGCACAATCTGACGAGATAAGATGCACGAGATGAGCAGCGCGGGCTTGGCGCTTCCTTTGGGCCCTCGGATCATTCTTCACCGTGGCCTGCCTCTTTCTTTCCTTGTTTTTTTTTTCTTTCCCTTTTTTTCCCCCCTTTGGTACTGGGGATTGAACCCAGGGGCATTCTCTGAGCTACACCCCCAGCCCTATTTAATTAATTAATTAATTTATTTTTGGTACTGGGGATGGAACCCAGGGGCATTCTACCTCCAAGCGTACCCAGGCCTATTTTGTTCTTTATTTTGAAACAGGGTCTCACTAAATTGGGAAGGCCTCACTAAGTAGCTGAGGCTGGCCGCCAACCCGGATCCTCCTGTCTCAGCCTCCCAAGTACTGGAATTACAAGTGTGCACCACCACCACGCCTGGCTATTTTTTTAAATTTTGAAACAGGGTCTCACTAAATTGCAGAGGGCCTTGCCGCTTCCTGAGGCTGGTCTTAAACCTGTGATCCTCCTGTCTCGGCCTCCCACGTACTGGGATTACAGGTGTGTGCCACCACGCCTGGCCTCTTACCTCTTTATTACTGTCCTCTCAGAGAGGACTCTAAAGAAGCATTAAAAATTAACCTAGCATATCCAGTCAACCTTACAGATGGAGAGCCATTCTGTGGCTTCTCTCTTCTCTCACCCCCTTTTCTATTTCTCCTGCTCTCCTTCCTCCCCTGCTATTCTGCTTCTACATTTTTCCTGGCCTCATAGGCTCGTGGTGAGCTTGTGGTGTGGGAGAAGTTTCTGGTAGGTGTTGCCCTGCTTGTTGGTCCCCTGCCCCTGTCCCTGCATGGAGGTATTTACTACCTCTCCATCCTGCTCTTGCTCTTTAAGATATAGAGTTGGATGATGTAAAATACTCTGGATCAAATGTTAAGAGTCCCCAAGTTCATGGCCAGACATAGTCATCCCAGTACTTGGGAGGCTGACACAGGAGGATCGCAGGTTGGAGTCCAGCCTCAGTAACTTAGCGAGACCCTCTGCAACTCAGACCCTGTTTCCAAATAAAAAATAAAATAGGGCTGGAAGTATAGCTCAGAGGGTTCCATCCCCCCCAAATTAACTTTAGTTTAATGAAACATTTTTTTTGTATGTGTGTGGTACTGGGGATTGAACCCAGGGGCATTCTACCTCTGAGCTACACCCTAGCTCTATTTTATTATTTTGTTTTGAAACAGGGTCTCACTAAGTTTCAGTAGGCCTCACTAAATTACTGAGGCTGGCCACGAACCTGTGATCCTCCTGTCTCCGCCTCCTAAGTACTGGGATTACAAGCGTGCACCACCACGCCCGACATTATTTCTTTGTTTTGAGAACATCATAAAGTGTACTCAGCTAAACCTACCTGGGCTAGCCTGTTACGCACCAAGGCCATATGGTATAGCCTATTGCTCCCGGGCTATAAAACCTATAATTGTAACGCAATGGCGTTTGTGTATCTAAACATGGGAAAGGTACAGTAAAAACACAGTATAAGAGACCAACAACCGTATACTTGTAGAGGGCACCTGTCATGATCGGAGCTTGCAGGGCCGGAAGTCGCTGTGGGTGAGTCACTGAGTGAGGGGGAGTGAATGTGCAGATCTGGGGCAGTGCTGTCCAGCCCTGCGGACTTCACAGACACTGGCCACGCAGGCCACGCTTGGTTTAGGAAACACTTTTCTTTCTTCAATAATAAATTAACAGCTGGGCATGGTGGCGCACGCCTGTAATCCCAGTCCTTGGGAGACTGATACAGGAGGATCGCAGGTTGGAGGCCAGCCTCAGCAACTTAGCAAGGCCCTCAGCAATTCAGTGAGACCCTGTTTCCAAATAAAAAATAAAAGAGGGCTGGGGGTGTAGTTCAGAGGGTTCAATCCCCAGTACCCCTCAAAAAATTTAACTTTAGCTTAATGTAATTGTGTGTGTGTGTGTGTGTGTGTGTGTGTGTGTGTGTGTGTGGTACTGGGGATGGAACCCAGGGGCATCTACCTCTGAGCTACACCCCTAACACTATTTTATTATTTTATTTTGAAACAGGATCTCACTAAGTTGCTGAGGGCCTCACTAAATTGCTGAGACTGGCCGCAAACCTGTGATCCTCCTGTCTCAGCCTCCCAAGTACTGGGATGACAGGCGTGCGCCACCACGCTTGGCTTAATGTAACATTTTGGTTTTATAAACTTTTTAGTTTTTAACTCCTTTATTATGACACTTAGCTTAAAATAAACACATTGTGTAACCATACACAAATATTTTTCCTCATTCAATAAGCTTTTCCACTTAAAAATACTTTTTTAACTTTTAAAGCATTTTTGTTAAAAAGCAGGACACAGACACACATTAGCCTAGGTTTACGCGGGGTCAGGATCATCAGCGTCACTGTCTCTACCTCCACATCTGCCCCACTGGACGGTCCTAGGGACGGTAACGTGCACCGGATGCCATCTCCTATGAGGACAATACCTTCTTCTGCAAGACCTCCGAGGGACCTGCCTGAGGCTGTTTTACACATAACTTTTTTTTTGCGGTACTGGGGATGGAACCCAGGGGCATGCTACCTCCGAGCTCCACCCCCAGCCCTATTTTTTATTCTTTATTTTGAAATAGGGTCACACTAAGTTGCAGAGGGCCTCACTAAGTGGCCGAGGCTGGCTGCGAACCTTCAATCCTCCTGTCTCAGCCTCCCAACTACTGGAATTACAAGCGTACACCACCATGCCCAACTTTTTTTTTCTTTTTTTATGTCTTTCTTTAACTAGTGCATTGCAATCATACATCTTGAAGGATTTCAGAGTGGTTGACATATACATGCACTCATCAGTCAATTGGCCCTCCCCAATTCCCACCCCCTCTGCCTCGCCCTCCCTCCTTCCCGTTTTCAGCATAGTAGTTGACTTTGATATCTTTGTATATGTCCATCCTGTGCACCAGCTTGTTTCCCTCTCTTTCCCTCCTGTCTCCCCCAGTTAGTTCGCCTTCTTTGCTCACCTGAGGTTTTCTCTCTTTGTCTGGAGTCCCTCCTGTGCGGGGGTCATGGCTCATCCTCCTGTGACCTCAGCATTGGGGTTCTCCGGGGGTGGGGCTGAGGATTATCCCACCCCTCGTCCCCAGCGCTGGAGTGAGGGGTTCTCCCGGGGCGGGGCCAAGGGTTAGCCTGCCTCGCATCCCCAGTGCAGGGTGGGCCTGTGGGGGCGGGGCCAGGGGTTGACCTGCCTGTGTTCTCAGTTCTGGGGTGTTCCAGGATGGTGTTGGGCTGCTCATGGGGTCCATGGCTCGCCAGCTCGTGTTCTCAGAGTTGGGCTGCTCCTGTATATGGCCACCTCTTCTTTGTCTCTCCTCATTGCACTCTTTGCGGGAGCAGAGGCTCACGGCCCACCCCTTGAAATCATCGTCGTTGTAGATGTGGGTCTGGATTGACTTGGGCTTCATCATGTTCCGGAGTTGATCGGTTTCAATGGCGGTCTATAGTTGCTGTTTTCACAAGGATCTGCTGTCTCTTTGCTGTTGATCTCTGGGAGTCGTGGTGGCCCTGCATAGATGGCGCCATCACCTCTGCTCTCCACTTAGCAGGTGAAATGCGTGGAGTTCTGTTTAGCCCCCTCTCTGTCTGCTGCCTCGCACTCTGCTGCTCTTGAGCTCTCTGTTTTGTTGAGTTTTATCTGCCCCGCTTTTCTTGTTAAGAAGCAGACTTCCCACTAGCCAATTTCCGAGTTTCAGAGTGCCGGCGACACGCTGCCTCCCTTTATCTCACTCACCCGTGTTCTCGCTGCTGGGTGGCTCTGGAGGGCCGTGCCATGTCCGTCCATGTCCTCAGTGCTGTGGTGTTCTGTGCTGGTGCTAGGCTACTCCAGGGGGGCCGTGTTTCACCCGCTCGTTTTCTCGGTGTTGGGCTGCTCCTGTGCCTGGCCACCTCATCTATGTC
>PVJS01049494.1:0-14650 GCA_004027185.1 Glis glis | reverse complement strand
AGTAACACACACACACACACACACACACACACACACACACACACACAAATAAAGTGATTTTTATCTCTCTTTATCACAATTTACTTATGAATTGCTTTTGGATTTGAAAGGAAGAAAGGATATCACGTTTTCCTCTTCTAAAATCCCAGTAATGCTCCCCCTGTATGCACAGGCACACTGTACAACAGTTCTCCTCCCCCAAACCCTTGAAACGCCACCTCTCTCAGGCCAGTCACTCAGTACTGGTGGGCTCACATCTGCTGAAATTGCCTGTTCTAGGAAGTAGACCTGTACGCTAAAGAGGCCTAACTCCTGGACTTACCATGTTTATTAAGTGCTTATCTGGCCTTGCACCAGGCACTTCATCTCTGTGGGTCTCAGTATTTTCATCTGAGACCCACAGAGAGGTCTGTGTGCATCACAAGATCCACACAAAGAAGGTGTGGCTCTTGTGTGATTTGGGGGGTCCTTTCCACCTCTGATATTCTCCAAATTATTCCTTTGAGACCAGTATTTTCAGGGTCTTTCAAGATGAAGATCCAAGACATCCCCTGGAAGAGTAATCTGAATTGATACAATTATGTGACAGGTGTGGGGATAAGGCTTCAGGTAACATGGATACTAGTGAGAATCATTGGGATGTAACATCCCAGTCTGTTAGTCAGGTGTGACTTGAAGGGTATAGATTTGGGGCAACAGATATGGTTGTTTCTCTAATGATTCAGGAGGACACATTTTGAACAAGACTGGATTTCATGGAGCTTCCAATATCACACAACATAGGTGAACTCTTGGGTTTTCAGATCTAGATGTACTATGTTGTTTGAACAGATCAATTAATTAATTTAATCATTTCTTTTGTAAACATACATTTTGGGGTCATGTCAAGGAGGCAGGCATGCTTCTAGGCTCTGAGCTGATTCAGTGAATGAGAAAGAAAAGTGTCTTCCCAGGAGGAATTTATATTCTGGAGTCAAACAGCATTCTAGTAGGAGAAAAAGCAGGGCAGAGACTGGGAGACAGAGATCCAACTCTGAGCCGCAGGGTGCCCAGACATCTGGCCACACATTATTCTGGGTGTTTCTGTGAGAATGTTTTTGGTAAGATTATCATTTAAGTTGATAGGAAAGCTCTGAGTAGAGCAGATTGCCTGCCACACAGTGGGTGGGCTCCATCCAACCAGTTGAAGGAGTAGAACAAAAGATTGGCCTCCCCCCGACAAGAGAGAGTTCTCCAGAAATCACCTGCAATGTTGGCTTTTCCTGGCTTTACAGCAGATGGCCTTTGGACTCAAACTGTAACATCAGCTGTTCCCTGGGTCTTAAGCCTACTGGTCCACATGACAGATTTTTTACTTGCTGGCCTCCGTAATTATGTGAGATAATTTCTACATGTGTATACACACACACAAACACAAACACACACACACACACACACACACACACACACACACATATGCACGCACACATAAGCATCCTATTGGTTGTTTCTCTGAAGAGCTCTGATGGATACAAAGAAAGAAACTGAAAATAAAGTGGAGAGGTAGGCAGGGGCCAAGCCTGTAGGGCTTTTGGACATAGGAGTTTGTATCGTAAATGCAGTAGGTAGATCCTGAAGGGTTTTTAGCAGGGGAATGTTCGCATCTGGGTTAGATCTGGCTTGCTCAGCTGCTGTGGAGGATGGATTGAAGGAGGCAAGTGTGACTGCAGGGAGACCAGAGAGGAGGTGCTGTAGGTGTCCAGGCAAGGGATGGTGGCATGGTCAACTATGACATACACAGATCCACTGGTCAGAAGTCGTCAGACTTTAGACATATTCTAGATTAGTGCGGATAGAGCTTATTCTGATTTTTATACTTATTTTCAAATTTGAGAAACATAAGCAGAGTAGATAAGTAGGTCCTGACTTGCCCAGAAGGATCTATAACCGCCATGTGTATACTAAAGAAAACAGAAGTAAAATGTGTGGTTATTAATACCAAGGTCGATCTCAAGGAAATCAGAAAGCCCAGTGCTAAATGTGGATTTTCCCCACAGAATTCATGTGGGTTCCTGGTCCCAATAACTCAATGTTGAGGAATGGTGACCTTTAAGAGACATTGATGCGTCTTTCACAGGAGTGAGTTAGGTCTGGAAAAACTGGGTAATTTACCACAAGTGTGAACTGTTATAAAGTGAGCCAGGTACCTCCTCTTGGTCTCTCCAGCACATCCCCCCCACACACACACAAACACTTCCCTTCCACTTCACCACCAGGAGTTCATGCATCATGAGACCCTCACCAAGGAGATGCCAGCAGCCTTCTTCTGGACCTCCAGAAATGTGAGCTAAATAAATTTCTTCTCTTTATAACTTACCCAAGTCTCAGTCATTTGTCCTCACCACACTGAACAGACTAAGACTCCCATAGTTATTCTGAATGCCTCTGATGATACCTGTGCCTCAGTTTCCTCATCTGTAGCATGAGGATAATTATAGTACCTACCAGAAAAGGTAATTGTAATGATTAGTGCACATACGGAGCTTGAAAGAGTACCAGGTGTCCAGTGAGTATCCTGTAAGTCTGAATTGTTATTGTACCTGCTATTGTCATTATCGTTATTGTTATAATTGGTAAAAATTCAAAGCCAGTCAGACAGATCAAAACCCAATTACTATACCAAAGTGAGCAAGAGTCATGCTCTGGATTAATTACAGGTTTAACAAACTGAGGTTTATGGGAACCAAGCAGACATATATGTACTGAGTCCTATCGTCCTAGAACACAAAAACAGTTGGACTTATACACACACACACACACACACACACACACACACACACACACAGAGTCAAGCAAATTATCAAGGGATCAGGAAAATCCACTAGTCCCTAAACACCTATCATAATTGGAGAAAGTACTTAGAATAATGATAGTAAAAATCTATGAAATGCCACAATGTACAACGCACTCTAGCCTCTTTACATGCACCATCTCATTTAACCTAGTTTAGCTGAGGTATCGTCCCAGTAAGATATGTTATCGTCCTTTTATTACAGATGAGGAAATAAGGCTCAGAGAAGTTAACTTGCCCAAGATCTGGTGCTAAGAAGCGACAAGTCACACCTTTGTTTCCAAGTCCGTGCCCGATGAGAAACTAGAATGACAGAGAGATCCATAAACCTCACAACCAGGAAGGAAACAGCCTTCTCTGTTTGTGTTCCTTCAAAAGCAAAAGGATTGAGAACATAAAACACAGCCCTGGCTGCACCAGGCTGTGGGAGCAGCTGCCGTAAACCAAGGGCAGGAGCCTTCAGACATCGACTCTTCTCCTCCACAGCCTCCCTCCCTGCCTTCACTCTCCCTGCTCCCCAAATAACAGCCACATAGGAAAGCAAACCCTCAAATCTCACCCCCCCTCACTCTCTCTCTCTCTCTCTCTCTCTCTCTCTCTCTCTCTCTCAGTTGCACACTCCAGCCCATATGCTGGGTGCAGACATCACTGTGAGGAGACTGGGGGAGCAGGGAAGAGTCAGAGGAAGGAGTGTGGTGAGACCGTGTCTCCCCTGAGTCGCCTCCCTGGGGGCCTCTCTTCTGTGGAGATTCCCCTGCACAAGGAGCTCTGGTTTGACACAAAGAAGAGGGATGTGGTGTGGCATGCCTGTAATCTCAGTACTTGGGAGGCTGAGATTGGAGGATCACAGGTTCGATGCCAGCCTCAGCAACTTAGGCTGTCAGCAATTTAGCAAAACATGCTTTCCAAATAAAAAATAAAATAGGGCTGAGGGTGTAGCTTGGAGATAGAATGCCCCTGGGTTTAATCCCTAGCACCACAAATAGGAAGGAAGGAAGGAAGGAAGGAAGGAAGGGAAAGAAGGAAGGGAAGGGAAGGGAAGGAAGGAAGGAAGGAAGGAAGGAAAGAAGGGAGGGAGGGAGGGAGGAAGGAAGGAAGGAAGGAAGGAAGGAAGGAAGGAAGGAAGGAAGGGGAAGGGAAGGGAAGGGAAGGGAAGGGAAGGGAAGGGAAGGAAGGAAGGAAGGAAGGAAGGAAATTATGGCCTAAGGAGCTAAAGAGACCTCCCTTTGTGTCTAGACAACACTGGGTCAAATCTGGAGCTAGACATCAACACCTTTCCTTTCCTTCTGAGCAACTGGAAAAGAAGCAGGAGGCGGCCATTTGTAAGAAGACACATCGCCCTTGATTTGTTGCGTGGCTCCTTGGGCCTGCAGTCAGACATGGCGAGCACAGGTCTTCACGGGCCGGCCCATTCATGGGGCTACAAGGTGGAGGGAGGGAGCAGCAGTTCGGTCTTCAGATATATTTGGGGAATATCCTACCTCTCTCACATTCCCCATGTTCTCTCACAGCTACCCACTGAACCAGAAACCTCAAGGGTTACCTCATCCCCGCTCCTCATCACTGTTAAGCATCTGCTTCTCAAAGTGTGATTTGTAGACCAGTGGGCCCCGCCCCAAACCTGCTGAGTCAAAACCTTCATTCTGACATTTTGACAAGTTCGTCAGTCAGATGACGCATAGGTATGCACATTATGGTGTGGGAGATGCTGCCTTAGAGCATTAAAGACTAATCTGGGCTCTTTTAGGGTGGGCATAACTCATAGAAATAGAGCAGATGGAGTGTGTGAAAATCCTTTGTCAACTATAGTCTGTAAGGGACAGAGAGAAACACTGACACCTACTCCCTCACTCCAAGACCGTGGTGAAGTAAAACCATCAGTCAGTTCATTATAAGCTATTTGGTTCACCAACCATCAATGAGAAGAGGTGCAGGTGGACGGAATAACAGACCTGCCCATACCAGAGCTCTGCAGGGGACTTGAGCCACTGACACTAAGGATGCGGTATGCCCAGTAGTGCCAAACACCATCACCTTTCTCTTATCCAGAGACAGCAGAGTGGTTTTATATGACAGCATCCACACCTTTGACCTTCCATTCTTACATGGTTCATGAAACTTCGATCCTTATTGCATAACAATTTTTACAGAAATAGGAAATAGGCGGGTTTCTGCAGTTTTACCAAATCAGTGTGTGCTTTGTGATGGGATGTATAAAGTGCGGAAGGAAAGGGAGGCTCCAGGTACAGGTGGTGGAGGGAAGGGAGGAGGGAGACCAGGGTCTTGTTCTGCAGGCCTTGGCTCTGTAGACAGAATGATATCGACAGGGAGGGGCATTGCGTGGCTTATAGAATGCTTGCCCAGAGAACCTCCTCAGACTCCTATAGAAAGCTTACAGATATTTTTATTGATTGCACCATTTTACAGGTGAAGAAAATAAGAGAAGTGCATGTACCTGCCTAAGGTTACCAGCTGTGAAGCCAGTCCCAGTAACCACATGCGGTGAGGCGTTTTCTACTGGGCAACAAAAATGAGAAAAATTCAGAAAGAGAGAAGGGGGATAAGAAAGAGGACAGGGAGGAGGAATAAAAGACAGGAGAGAGGGAGGTAAAAAGGAAGGACAAGGAAAAGTGCTGATCTGTTACTGCAATTTTCTGATATTTGACTAAATATTTATTCCCCTTGCTTTCTTAATTGATTTTTTTTGCCCTGTGGTTCCTACTTCATGTCACTGTTTACTTGACATTTAAAAATCCCTCACTAACTATACTAATTACATAAAAGATCAAATTAAAAGTTCACATTCTTTAAGTGTGTACATTCTAACTAAAAACATGACGCACACGGAATCAAAGTATGTTTTCCGAAATCTCATTCCTGCAATTCCTGTCAATGTAAGGCTGCTTGTTCCAAAACGTTGATGGTATTTTACCTTAACTGGTTTCCAAAGGTTAATGTCCTTACAGTGGTAACTCGGAGTTTTGCCTGAGGAAAAGGACACGGTGCTCTGTAAGGAAGCATTTACATGTGCGTTTGTTGTTTCTTTGTTGTTACAGTATCCATTGATAAGAAAGTCAAAATCCTAAATCCATAGATTTAGGGAAACAAGAGGTGACCTCTTTCAACCATGATGCTTCATGACGAGGACATGGTGACAAGGGCCAAGGATTTGTCCAAGGTTCCACAACCAATGCTTAGTTAGAACTTGAACCCGGTTGTTTGGTTACATAATATGAAAAACAATATTTTAAACAAGCTAAAGATTTCCCCTTATTGAAATGCAAATCAAAACCACACCGTAAGTCCATCTAGCTCCAGTTAGAATGGCAATCATCAAGAATGCAAACAAAAACAAATGTTGCCTAGGATATAGGGAAATAGGAACTCTTATGCACTGTTGGTGGGACTGCAAATTAGTTACAGCCACTGTGGAGATCAATATGGAGGTTCCTCAGAAGACGAGGAATAGAACCACCCTACAACCCAACTAGACCACTCCTGCGTATCTTCCCCAAAGAACTGAAGTGAGAATACTATAGTGATACATGCATATCCATGTTTATAGCAGCATAATTTGCGAATAGCCAAGTTATGGAACCAACTTAGGTGTCTGTCAATAGATGAATAGATAAAGAAAATGTGGCATATATACACAATGGAATTTTACTCGCCATAAAGAACAACAAAATTATGGCATTTTCAGGAAAATGGACAAAACTAGAGAATACTATGCTAAGTGAGATCAGTCAGAAATCAAGTGAGATCTCAGAAAATCAAGGGTTGAATGTCTTCTCAAATACATGGAAGCTAGAGAGAAAATAGGAAACAAAAGGGACATTAGATAATTGAAGAGAACGAGATAATTGAAGAGAACGACCAAAAGAATAGTGGAAGAGGATAGGGGGTGGGAGTTGGGAAGAGGAAAGGGAAAGAACTGATTAAATAATAGTTTAAATTATGCTATGCCCATGTATAAAAGTATCACCCACCACCAATCTAGCCGTCATGTATGTGGAGGGGTGGGAAGTGAGGTGGGACCTGAAGGGAATCATACCAAGACCTGTGTGCATGTCTGTATGAATTTGAACCTCAGTAAGACGTATAATTACAATAAAAATTTAAAGAAAGTTTTCTCCTTATTAACATAATTACTCTGACCTCTCATTACCAAACCAATCAGATTATTTTTAACTTTCATAGTCAACATAAACCATTTTCACATCACTGTGATATATCTCTCCCCTTAAAAGATAGTAACAGCTGGACATGGTTGAGCATGCCTGTAATACCAGTCCTTGGGAGGCTGACACAGGAGGATTGCAGGTTCTAGACCGGTCTCAGCAACTTAGCAAGACCCTCAGCAACTTAGCGAGATTATATTTCAAAATAAAACATTTAAAAAAGGGCTGGGGTATAGCTCAGAGGTAGAATGCTTCTGGGTTCAATCCCCAGTGCCAAAAAATAAAAATGAAAGAGAGAGAGAGAATAATAATGGAGCTCCATTGGTTTCTGCATCTTTTGATTCTTCTAAAATATTTTAAGCTCATGAAGGGTAAGATAGAGCTTTTTTTTTTTTCTGGGACACTTTAACATCTTCTCCTACCAGCTTTTGAATACCATCTGATAATAATTGTGTGTCCTCAGCCACTGCCACAAAGGCTTAGTTTTGTATTAGCCGCTGAAAGTAAATATGTTATTTAATGGATACAGTCTGATATGTGGTAGAATCCTCATCCTACTGAGAAGAAAACCGAAGCTCCTCAAGGTCAAGTCACTCGCCCAAAACCACTCAGCTGGCACACAGTGGAGCCCAGACTGGAGGCCAGCCTGCCCCACCTGAGACCCAGTGTCTTCCCCCTGTTGTGAGTAACCACGGACATTGCATCTTGATGAAGGGAGTCAATAAAGCAAATAAATGCAAGATAATACACAACTCTAGCCCATCGTCTGGATGTTGCACAAAGTATGTTAACAAAGCAAAGAATAAAAAATCTATACCAGTTTGATATCTCAATTGCTTGCTAGAATCACCTGGAAGGAGACATCTGCCAGAAGGGATCACCATGAGAGATGTTGACAGAGACTGACAAGAGGAACATTGCTTTCCTAACTCCTGCTGCATCAAAGTGCCTACCAAAGGATGCAGGGGCTCCATCTCCCGCTCAGGGCCACCGGGGCAAGTGGCCGGCTGCCAAGATGCTATAAATCTGTGCTTTAATTTAACCTCCTCTCTGGCCTCCCCATTAGGACTGCTGCACACACATGGAAACCAAGAGGAGCCCCTCTGTGATGGTTATCACCGGAAGAAATTTGAAGGATGGAATCGGAAAGGAAATAACCGCAATGGGAAAGTCTTATTCTAGGATTGCGTGAGGGTATTTATAAATAATTGAGAGGAAGAAACAGGTTAAACTGAAGATAAATGTAGCATACAAAATCATCAGTGTTATTCTACAAGGGAGATGTTTAAACACAGCCGCAATCCTTGGAACGTAACCAGAGGACTCCTGTTGTCTCCGAAGCTATTCACCATAAATGGCCCCTGTGTCTGCAACGTGCCAATTAAACAGTTTGTTTCTGCCTCAACCTTAATTTGGCAGACAGCTCTGTTGTAAATCTGCATCCTGGGATGGAGAAAAGTTGATTCTTAGCTGCACCCCCCAGAGTTTACTCTTTGCCTAACACAAAATGTAAATATGTCATTGTGTTGACTGGGAGGCAAATGAAGGATGCCAATTGGAAAGGAATATTCAAGTCCCGGGTTAATTAATGCTCGAAATATTCTAATTTACCGCTCAGGATTTGTGTATCAGAAGAGGCACAGAGACCGGAGAACCTTGAAGATGCAGAACAACTTCAGGAGTCAGAAAGGAGAGGTCTCGAAAAGTAACATAGTCCTCCCTTTGTTAAGAACTAGATTTACAGAAGCTGCCTGTCTAAAGACGAGATGATGTGTGTCCAGGGGTAAAACACTATCAGGGTCCTGAGTAGCCACTTGATGTAATTTAACGTTACAAAGGTCAGTAATCATATTTAAACATTTTCTTTTACAAAGTGCTCATTTCTGTTCATTTATTTGGGGGTTTAGCTATGAGAATCACAAATAGCTGCCAGCTAGATGGAATGGGGTTGGCTGACTTTATGGGACACCCGTTCATAGCTTCACTATAACACACTCTCAAACAACTCTCTAGAACTCAGAGTTCTTTATTCTGTATTGTAGGTAATGCTGATTCTCTTACAGAAAGGAAAATTGAATAACTTCCACCAAACTAAATATGGTAGGTATAGAGCATGCTAGAAGACACTAAGTTGTGTCTTCTTAGAAAGAGTTTGGGACTTTAGTTTTTCACAAAAAGTATCCAAAATATATCTTTGAATATGTACATTGAATTATGGCCATATGCTGGTTTGCTAAAGTAATGAATTTTGTTGTTGAGTGATGATAATAATTGCTGACATTTATTGAGCACTTATTGCATACCACATACTGGCTAACAGTACTACCGTTAGACTTGGGCATCCCCATGAGGTAAATCATCCATGGGCCAATGGACACACCTTAGCATAGCCCGTACCAAGCCCCACCCTGACACCACCACATCCTGGTCTTCCTGATCCTTCTCTGGGAACCAGGACCTAAGGATTCTCTGCCCAAATGGGCTTACGCCAGCTTCCAGCATGAGCCTCTTCCCCGGGATTTCCTTCCTGATGGGAGGAAGGTAGGTGAGAGAGGGGCAGCTAGCAGCGGGCTGAAGATGGGGCCTCTGTTCCTACTCTTGTCCTAAATTACACAAATATATTAGAGTAGGACATGCACTACATGCTTGAATTGTCTCATTTCATCCTTAAAACAATCCAGGGACTGTTCACATTATATTGAGGAGCGATAGGGCACAGAGAGGGTAGGAAGATGTTCTAAGGAAACAGCATGTACACAGTAGAAGACAGGATGCCAGTCCAGATTGATTTAACTCTGGACTTGGGCTTCAACCACTAAACTGCAGCACACTGGGTATTCCAGGGCCACCATGTTGCATAACTCCATTGTTGCTAGACAAATGACCCTAAAATTGGGGACCACAAGTCCAGCATGGCTGCACCAGAAGCCATGACTATTAAAAGGAACAGGCGCTCATTCACAACACCCAGCTCAGCCTCCTTTCTCACTTGCTACCTCGACCCTTTTCTCCTTTTGGATTTGTCCTCCGCCAGCAGCCTGGGCTCCTGAACTTACAGTGTCTGTGGTCGGCGCACAAGCGTGCACTTGAGAATCCACGTGTCTTTCAATCATGAGGTTTAAAATGGATAGGCTCATTCTCAGGTAAGTGGCAGGAATGCCTCTTAGGTGGGAGGGCATGACATTTCTGCCGCGCGCCACCTCAGCCCCCTGCGCCTCCCCCACAAGGAGTATTTTAATAGAAGGTTAATGGAGGGCACGCAGAACAGAAAGCAAACCCTGTCATCGTTATTCTGTGTTTTCCTGTAATAGAGGTCAGCTCTCCCTGTTTCTTCCTAGTATCCATCTTTAGAATGAATTGTTTAGCCTATGGAAACAAAACTAGTTTATTTATGATGACAGGGAAGCTGTAAATGTGCTCCTGATCTGTGCCTTGACTAATTAGATTAATTAAGCCAGCATGCATTTCAGAATAGGCAGGCAGGTGGCACATAACATTTGAGATGATTTATATGATATATTCCATCAAGCTTACAGTTGATAAATAATATCGCATTCATTCCATTAAGATATCGAAGTGGAAGAAGAAAACTGGGTATTCTTGGCTCTGCGCTCTTACCAATAGAGCGACTGTTGAGTGGAACACACTGGGCCTGATTCACATCGCTCAACACGGTGAAGGAAACCTACACAAGCCAAATCCCAAACTCAAGCGAGTCTCTGCGGTCCCTTTCGTATGCAGGGGTAATTCCTTGACACGGCGGTGGAACTGAATTTTAGGAGCAGGATGAAATTTGAATCGTAATTAAGTCATTGATGCTTGCTACCAAGATTTGCTGGAAGCTGCCATACCATGGTCCCCTCCCAGCCAGCCTGCTGTGCACCATGGATGCTCTTGGTAAATGAGGGTGCAACTGGCCAAACACAAGGTCTGTCTTTCTGTAGTCTGCGTAAGAATCACTGGGAATGTATGTGCAGATTCCCAGGCCTCACTCCCAGTTGGTCTGGATGGAGTCCAATGTGCTATTTTGGTTTTTTTTCTTGTTTGATCAATACCAAGGATATCAATAGTATTCCATACCAATAAATTCTAACACCAAGAATGGAATCTTGTGATTTCAAGATTCTCAAGTTCAGCTGGGCAGAGTGGCACACACCTGTAATCCTAGTATTTGGGAGGCTGAGACAGGAGGATCACAGGTTTGAGACCAGCCTCAGCAACTTAGCAAGGCCCTCTGCAACTTAGTAAGTCCCCATTTAAACTAAAAATTAATCAATTAATTAATAAACTAGGGCTGGGGGTATAGCTCAGAGGCAGAATACCCCTGGGTTCAAATCCTAGTACCACACACAAAAAAGTATTCTCACGTTTTTTAATATATTATACATTTATTTATTTAATTTTTGTGGTACTGGGGATCGAACTCAGAGGCATTCTACCTCCAAGCTACACCCCTAGCCCTTTTTATTTTTTGTTTTGAAACAGGGTCTCGCTAAGTTCCTGAAAATGGTCTTGACCTGCAATCCTCCTATCTCAGTCTCTCAAGTACTGGAATTACAGGTGTGCACCACCACACCCACCTTAGACCCACTTTTCTTATACTCAAGATTTTTCCAAGTTTGGTCATAGGAATTAGAATTTCCTGGGGGGGGGGAGGGCATTGTAAAAATTCAGATTCCCAGGCTTCACCTGAAACCCAACAAGTCCAAATTTATAAGGGTGATTCAAGAGTGTTTGTGTTTTAATGTCCAACCCAGATGATTCTTATGTATACTACAATTTAAGAACTACTTCCTAGGAGCAAGAAATGCTTGCTATAGTTGTAACAGAAAACAGAAGAGTCTTGCCGGGCATGGTGGCACACGCTTGTAATCCCAGTACTTGGGAGGCTGAGACTGGAGGATCCAGGTTCGCGGCCAGTCTCAGCTACTTAGTGAGGCCCTCCACAACTTCGTGAGACCCTGTTTCAAAATAAAGAATTAAAAAATAGGGCTGGGGGTGTAGCTCGGAGGTAGAAGTCCCCTGGATTCAATCCCACTACCACAAATAAAAAAAAATAAGAAAAGAAAACGGGAGAGTCTGCTGTGGTCCTCCTTGTAGTTATAGTTGTGTTGTGCTTGGGAAACCAAGCTGTATGTCTCGTCTTGCCCAGGTCAATAACCTCTCAACAAATGAACTCAGCCCTGGAAAGAAGACTGCTGGAGTGGCCTCATCTCCAGGCCACCTTTGCCTTCCTGCTCTTCAAGGTTTATGGCTAAGGGCTCTGCAAAATTGCTACCCTCTTGTTGGGGACAGCTCCCAAGTTGCCCCGAGGACATTGGAAAGGAAGTGGCTAAAACAGGAAGTCCCCTGAACCACTGCTATAAGGGTATAGTGGTGTGACCAGCAGGTGCCATTGCTCTAATGACAGAAATTGGTATATGAGACAGACCCCAGATCAAAACCTGACATCCTCTCCAGACCAGGAAGAGACGAAACCCCTTCTTATTTCAGCAACACGCAGGCAAAGCAACAGAAGAGAAGCCTTCACAATAGAGCAACAGAGCAGAGCCGTGCGGCCACCAGGTAGCTGAGGAAAAGGGACAGCCACCTTCTACAGGGCGTATTAGCCAGAGCAAAGCCTCCACCAAAGCCGTTTGATAACGTCTGTGCTTCCGCTTTGCACGGTCATGTAAACAGTAATGGAAAATAATCTGAAAATCATAATGAGAATTTTAAGATGTTATCATGTCATCCCAGACTGCATCAGACAAGGCTGAGCTGGATAGAAAAGGAGAACCTTGAAGCCTGGAAGAAAGGACTTTGGATGAGACCAGAACAGATGCCCTTCCCACTGGCTGAATGTCACCTGTCCCACAGCGAGGAGGAGGTAGAGCCTGATTCCAGAGCCTCTTTACATCCCTCCTGGCACTGGTAATCATTGCTTTCGCTCCTTACTGTGTATTGTCTTCTCCTTCCATTGTGTAGATTCAGGTTATTCTCAGTCAATCCTGTAGTTATCTTCCTTAGATTCCCAGAGAAGGAAACTTCAGGTATCAGAGCATCCAGGAACCTTAGGTGAATAAATCCTCCTTAATGGAAACAGAGACCACCCTCATTCCCTGAGTAGACAAAACCTTGTAAACAACGTTGCTCTGGGGCATCTTTCTCAATGTGTGAACTACATCTTAAGTGAAGGAAATGATATCTCTCAATCCTATGAAAATATACACTAGCACACTTAAAATACATACCCTCATAAGGTATTATTGCTTAGCTATTCTCGATTAGCCATCATTTCAAAATTATTCAGTTAAGTAGTTTTCCTTTATATACTGGTTTCTGTTTGAACTTCATTATTGAGCAGTCCACCCATCTGTAACCTTATCATGACAGTGGCTCACCCTATTTGGACCTGTCTGGCACAGAGAGAGGCAAATTGAATCAGTAACAAGCCCAGTCAGGTATTTTTTTTTTTTTAGCAAGGACACATGATTTTGTCCTATCCTCTCAATTGCTAATTGCAAATAGGCTTCTATCTTCTCATGAACACATTTATGTTTTAGACTTTATGTTCTGCCCATTTCTAAAAACTTTCTTAAGTATCTTATAATGAAAGATTTGCATGCCAGACACATGGCACAAGCCTGTAATCCCAGTACATGGGAGGTTGAGACAGGAGGATTGCAGGCTCTCTGCCAGCCTTAGGAACTTAGTGAGGCCCTCTGCAACTTAGTGAGACCACTGTTTCAAAATAAAAAATTAAATAGGTTGGGAGCATAGCTCAGAGGTAAAATGTTCCTGGGTTCCATCCCCAGTACCACAAAACAAACAAATAAATAAGTATAAAAAAAGGCTAGGGGGTAGCTCAGAGGTAGAACACCACTGGGTTCAATTCCCAGTACCACACATACATACACACACAAACACAGACAAACACACAAGATATGCAAAAGGCATGTTTATTAAAATTTAAACAGAATGTCAATTACACCTACAGAAATTTCATGGCTAATCCAAAGGGCATTCTTTGTCGTGATGGCTAAGCATAATTTAGCTATAAACTTCCTCAAAGCTAGGACAAACATAAAGATAAGATGTATTTCATAATTCTTATTATTTAGAGAAAATATCTACCAATGATTTCAGGCATAAAACTATAAATTCCCCAATTTAAAGGGTGAATTTTGTGTGTGTGTGGTACTGGTGATTGAACCCAGGGGCATTCCACCCCCAAGCAATACTCCCAGCCCTTATTTATTTATTTATTTATTTTGAAACAGGGTCTTGTTGTGCTGCTGGGGCTAGCCACGAACCTTTGATCTCACAAATACTGGGATTACAGAAGTGTACCACCATGCCCAACTCAATTTGCATTTTCTTTTTTTTTTTTTTTTGCAGTACTGGGGATTGAACTTAGGGACTTTCTACTTCCGAGCTACACTCCCAGCCCTAGTTTTTTTGTTGTTCTTTATTTTGAAACAGGGTCTCACTAAGTTGCAGAGGGCCTCACTAAGTAGCTGAGGCTGACCATGAGCCTGCAATCCTCCTGTCTCAGCCTCCCAAGTACTGGGATTACAAGCCTGCGCCACCATACCTGGCTTAATTTGCATTTTCTTTTATTTATTTATTTATTTATTTATTTATTTATTTATTTATT
>PVJS01049493.1:0-14654 GCA_004027185.1 Glis glis | reverse complement strand
GGGGGGGAGGGACACCAAGAGCTGTGTGCATGTATGTTAACACCAAACTGATACTCAATGTGATGTGAGACTACAATGCACCAATAAAAACATGAAAAAAAAAATAATTAGTCGATGAGCCACTGGGCCCAGGGACTTGAGGAGTGATCGGGACAACTTGGCACCTTATTATCACTGTGAGCCATGCTAATGTCATCAGGTATTCACTCCAGTAATGTTAAGTCTTTATGAATTATCCAATGGTTCTTTCTACATAGGGTCAACTCTTTCATGGGGTGGGGGGGTTACTGGGGATTTAATTCAGGGCTGCTCTACTACTGAGCTACATCCCCAGCCCTTTTTATTATTTATTTTGAAACAGGGTCTCACTAAGTTGCCAAGGCTAGCCTCAAACTTGTGATCCTCCTGTCTCAGTCTCCCAAGTACTGGGATTACAGGTATGTACCACTGTGCGTGGCTTACATATGGTCAACTCTTGATAACCCCCATGGAAGTTACCCAATGTCTGAATTTCTCCCCCCATTAATGGGCTCCGTATTGGATACTCCCCGTCAGCCATCTAGATGGATTAAGAGTGCCCTAAACCCAGAACAATTATAAAAGCCAATCCACTGCCCCTCTATTCCCAGAATATCCCTCCAACTTCCATAGGAACTTTTTTTTTTGGTACTGAGGATACCCAGGGGCATTCTACCTCTGAGCTACATCCTCTCCAACCCTTTTTTTATTTTTTATTTTTAAACAGGGTCTTGCTAAGGTGCTGAGGGTCTTACCAAGTAATATTAGTCATTACTTCCCAGTATTAGTACAGATATCTAAGACTCAACTCCCATTGTCAGTTACTTTGGCTACTTACAGATGCTGACAGTATTCTGGTACTCTCCGGACATCCTATTTAAATGAGAAAGTAAGAGAAAGTCAGTTCTGTCACAGAAGAATCTGCAACAAGTCCACCATTCAAGGTGATGAATAGCAACTAGAGCTGAACTCAGAAGCCTGGCAGGTCAGTGAGCTTTATCCACCCTTCCGCAGACCATAACAGAGAGACCTGTGCACACTGGTTGCATACAAGCTTTGACTACGTGTGGAGGGAGCAGGCTTGGTTCTCTGCAAGGCCTATGGAAGGTGGGGGCCTCTCTCTCCAGCAGGCCTCTATCCCCATTTACTTGGTCACTTATCTGGCCCTTAGCATGTGACTTGGGTCAGGTTGATGAGACTGGAGGCCCACCTGCACTCCTCGCCCTCCAGCAGCTTGCGGTAGGTGGCAATCTCTACATCCAGGGCCAGCTTAACGTTCATCAGCTCCTGGTAGTCACGCAGCAGCCGGGCCAGGTCATCCTTGGCCTTCTTTAGGGCGGCCTGCAAGTCCTGGAGCTTGGCATTGGCATCCTTGAGGGCCATCTCCCCACGCTGCTCAGCTTCTGCGATGGATGTCTGCAGTTTGGCATTCTGGGGAAGGGAGAGGTAGATGGGATGAGCCCATCTGTATCTTAGAATGGATTATACCATCTTAAAGTCAAGGAACATCACCTCTTCCCTAGCACCTCCACCTTGTCTCCATCCATAAAGATACTTCCCCATGGATTAGCCAGTTGTCTAGACTGATTTGGTCTTTGAACTCCCTGGAGGCCATGATGCCTGAGATGACCTCCAGAAGTTTCTCGTTAAGAGGCCTTAGATCCTTACCACCAGCCCTGACCAATCAGCCCAGACGCCAGCATCCAGGACCATCCCACCTGCTTCTTGGCATTCTCGATCTCCGCCTGCAGCCTCTGGATCATCCTGTTGAGCTCCATGATCTCACTCTTGGTGCTCCTCAGGTCATCCCCATGCCTGCCGGCCGTGCTCTGCAGCTCTCCCAACTAGAGAGCACATGGAAGATGAGGTGTTAATGCAGCTTTACCTGACTTGTTTCTATACCCCCAACACCACCCTCCAAACCTTGATATGCTTAGTTAAAATGGCACTGAATTGTGTTTCAGCGGGTACACCTCCAAGGTAGCAGGGAAGAGGACATCTGGGTTGTTGTGGTAGAAAATTCTTCCACGCTATAGTCCCTGAGCAAACTAGAATCAGCCCCTTGTGGCCTGACAGGGGACAGTACAAGTACCTCCCCCCAGGGGGCAAGATTTTCTACAACTGAACAACCATTAAAGGATGACTCCAGAGGGTAGAACCAAGAGGGGTGCACCCAGTGGACTCTGGGAACTGACCACACAGGAGTCCCACAGGCCAAAGCCTCCCTTGAACCCTCGATGGATGCTCTGGGAAGTAGCTCACACCCACCTTGGTCTGGTACAGGTTCTCGGCCTCAGCCTTGCTCCTCTGGGCGATGTCCTCATACTTGGCCCTGACCTCCATGATGATGCTGTCCAGGTCCAGGCTGCGGTTGTTGTCCATGGACAGGACCACAGCCGTGTCACTGACATGGCTTTGCATCTGAGACAGCTCCTGCCGACACAGTGGGAGACTATTCACTTTCTCACACTGACTTACTTTTAGCTCTTTTTTTTGTTTTGTTTTGTTTTGTTTTGAACTGGGGATTGAGCCCAGAGGCATTCTATCTCTGAGTTGCATCCCCAGCCCTTTTAATTTTTTTTTCTTTTTCAAAACAGGGTCTCACAAAGTTGCTGAGGGTCTTGTTGAATAACTGAGGCTGGCCTCGAACCTGCAATCCTCCAGTCTTGACCTCCCAAGTACTGGGATTACAGATGTGCACCACCATGCCTGGCCCTGACTCTTAGCACTAAATATGCATCCGGCCCACTCTGCCCTGGCCCCTCAAAGAACTCCATGTCTGCAACCCATCCTGCAGAATCCCTACCTAGGGGCCTCATCTCTAGGTCCATCCCAGATAGTCTTCTAGGGCCTAGATACCACAATGCCGCAGCCTCAAATCCGAACACATCTCTGCCTCCCTCTCTCCCCACTCTTGTAGGAAACGTCCTTACCGCATCATAGAGGGTCTTCAGGAAGTTGATCTCATCCATCAGGGCGTCCAACTTGGCCTGAAGCTCTACCTTGTTCATGTAGGCGGTGTCCACATCCTAAGAAAGACAGGCGCATAGAGTCCTTAGACCCCCAAGGAACAAACAGCCAATTGAAACAGCTGCAAGAGAATCAGGGGGGACCAGTGCTGGGGATGATCCTTGTCCAATGGGGCTCCACAGGAAGGGGCAATTCACATCTCAAGGGCATTGCCTGAGTTCAATCCAATCCAAAAAGTAAAGACCAGTGAACTGGCTCTTTTAAGGAGCTTCCAAACCAAGATGCACATGGTTCCTGTTCACTGTGTGCCAACGGCCTAAACTTGGCCTCCCCAGGGCAGTAGAGTAAGGAGATTCCCCCAACCCAGCTGGAAACCTGTAGCTCCTAGCCCCGGGAACCTCACACATACCTTCTTCAGGGTCACAAATTCATTCTCAGAGGCTGTACGTTTATTGATTTCATCCTCATATCTGTGAAAGTTTAAAAAAATAGCTGAGTTTGCTTTTACGTAGTTATAAATACCACTGTTCTCTGAAGCTCTGAGAGCTCATCTCCCACCTATCGGTCTCTGTCCCACCCTCTTAGACAAACACAGCCTCTTTACTATCTCCCTATCAGTTAGGGAGACCAGCCATCCCAATTTTCCCAGGCAGACTGTTCTGATTTTAGCCCTGAAAGTCCCGCATCCCAGGAAACCCCTCAGTCTCAAGCAAACCTCCAGGGTGGTTGGTCACCACACCACAAGTTTCTCAAAAATCTTTCATATCCTAAAACCAAGATCTTCCCCAACCTGGCTCATGAGGGAGTGCTTCAACTCTAAACTCATCCCTCTTTCCACAAGTTCATTCCTAAAGGACTGCTTGGAGAAGCAAGGTGAAGGGGAACCTAGGGAACCAAGCTGTCCCCCATGAAGGTAAGGAGAAGGTAACAGGTTAGGTGACACCACCGCACAGCAATCAGGAGGAATGAAGACAGGGCCAGGACTCTAAGAAGAGTGACCCATGGCATCTTCCCACTTCTGCCCGATCACTCACTTCTTCTTGAAGTCCTCCACCAGGTCCTGTGTGTTCCTCAACTCTGAATCCAGGTGGCCTCTCTCCCCGAGGATGCTGTCCAGGTAGCTCCGCAGGTAGTTAATGTAGTTTTCAAAAAGAGGCTCAAGGTTGTTGGTGCCTGTGATGGAACTGGTGCCCTGCTGCTGGAGCAGCTCCCACTTGGTCTCCAGGACCTTGTTCTGTTGCTCCAGGAACCGCACCTGCCGCACATTGGGAAAGCAACATCAGGCGGTACATGCAGCAGAATGGGGGGCCTTCATTAGCACAGGTAGGTCTTGGTGTCAGTATC
Organism: Glis glis; assembly: GCA_004027185.1. Classification (NCBI taxonomy): domain Eukaryota; kingdom Metazoa; phylum Chordata; class Mammalia; order Rodentia; family Gliridae; genus Glis; species Glis glis. The sequence goes on along the minus strand of PVJS01049493.1, from coordinate 10,322 downwards.
TCCTGGTCCCCCAACACAAAGGCCTAAAACGGTTGTGAAGGTGGGCTCCTGCTGTGGGGTCCAGAGACTCTGGGAAGATGGTCAGTCAATCAGGAGACTAAGGATACAGCATGGCTTGGAAAGTTACAAAGGAAGAAGAGACGTGCAGAGGAGACTAGAAATACCCCTGCCTGGATGCAGGAGAATTATGAAAATGACCCTTTGGTATTCCTGGGGACTTCAACACTCTCTGCCAGCTTCCCAAAATACAGTACACTCTGCAAAAGCGTGCATAAACCCCGGCAGCATGGTTTCTAGCTAAGACTCCACTGACACTGCAGCCTTCAGAGGCTGTGAATCACTGGGGACTGACACTAGTTGACAAGTCACAGTCAGTATGACAGTGCTTCTCTTGGGCTGGAGGAGGCAGCCCCAGGTGAGTTGCCCTGGTCTGGAGAAGGTTCCCAAGCACCCTTCCCTTCCTGACTGGGTTGAATAAGGGTGTAAAGAAATTCACCAACTTCTCACAGCCCCTTGGAACTAGTTCCATTTAAGCCTCTTTGACCCCTTCTCCAAAGCATGCGCCTCCTCTGCCTGGCCCAGCAACATGTAGAAAAGGGGCCTCATGGTCAGCCTCAGAGGACAGCTCTTATTTGCAAAGTCCCCAGTTCTAGGTCCTCCCCTTCTTCACCAGTGGCTATGGCCCTTGCTTTGGGCTACCGGCTCTGCCAGGCTAAGGCCTATTAAGGCAATGTTTAAGAAACTTGAGCAGACGTTCAGACAAGCAGGACATGGTGGTATTTGTGTCCAAATAGAGGACCATTGTCTTTCCATCACACCCCTCACTTGTCCATGGCGACAAACTCATCAGCCCTGAATATCTTCCCAGACCATGGAGTCCTGCCTAACTCCTCCCCATCCAGTCTGACCCATCCAGGACATTTAAACATTGCATCTAAATGTCAAATTTAAAGTCCCAAGCCTAGGAATGAGGACCCAGTCAGAGTCTTGTCACCTTGTCGATGAAGGAGGCGAACTTGTTGTTCAGGGTCTTGATCTGCTCCCGCTCCTGGGCCTTTACTTGCCCGATCTGGGGGTCGATCTCCACATTGAGGGGCTGCAGGAGGCTCTGGTTGACAGTCACTTCCTGGATTCCCCCAGGGCAGCCACCAGGGCCAAAGCCACCAAGCCCACCAAAGCCACCCAGACCACCAAAGCCACCAGCTCCTCCAAAGCCACCAGCTCCCCCAAAGCCACCAGCCCCTCCAAAGCCACCAGCTCCCCCAAAGCCGCCTCCCATTCCTCTGTCACCACCAAACCCACCTCCATAGCCGCCTCCGTAGCCACCCCCGAAGCCACTGCCACAGCTGCTACGCCCTCCACCAAAGCCACCAGCCCGGGAGCCACCAGCTGCCACGCTGATGATGGTGCTCTTGTGGCCACCCAAACTGTGACTGCTAAAGCCTCCTGCTGCACTCCGAAAGCCACCTGCACCTCCGCCGGCCCCCCTGGAGCGGGCCACACAGCTCATCCTGCTGTTGCCGGAGACCACGGCAGAGCGGCCCGAGAAGCCCTGGCTCCCGCTGCTGAAGGATTTCTTGCAGGCTTGTCTGTTCATGGTGAGGAGCTTTGTGAAGAGAAAAGTGTGAGAGGGAGGCAGGGACACTGAGTCAGAGGAGGCAGGAAGGGGACTGAGGACCTGTGCAGAAGAAATCCCTTTATATACATTCGAGGAGGTTGTCGGGCTCAAATGAAGGAGAGATAATTAATCCTAAATATTCATGGGCTGGGTTTGCCTCCAAGGCAGTACGTTAGTTCCAGGCTACGAAACACACCTTGAGAATAATCTGAAAAAGTAAAAGTGCTAAGGTGGCAGGCTCATCCGGCAGGGGGCGGGGCCTGGTGTTGCCCCATGCTTGGGCACGGCCACCTCCTAGCTTGGTCTGCCAGAGTCCAGGGGGCACGCTGAGCGGCATCGTGGGCTCAGCTCAGGTCTGTCTACCATCAGCTGCCCCTGGGCCCTAGCAGAGCAGAGCTCAGCTCTGGAAAGGTGGAGTGGAGGGCCATGGCGGGGGGCAGGGGCTCCGGGCCCCTGAGCCATGGAAACAGCGAGGCCCACCCACAACTCAGAGAAAGTGACTCCACAGAAGGGGCGATACAAGTCACCCCACAGTCAGCACATGGTATTAAGTGCCCACTGTGTGTCCAGCTCTGTGCTGGGTTTGGGAACCAAGCAATGACCTCTCTTCCGCCCTTTCCGGAGGCAAAGGTGATCAGGTGACTGATCACCTGTCAGCCTCCACGCTGCTCCCTCTCTCCCAGGCTTCCCTTCAGGAGGCAGCCGCTTTTTGGCTTATGACTATCTTCTAAGAGAAAACGCGAACTTCACCCCTGCATGGGTTGACTGGCGAAACCCAACAGGCAAAATATTTGTTTGCTTTGAAAACTTCCCAGAGAAACTATACACTATTAGATCCATCCTGGGGCATCTCTAAGGCTTCCTTCCTTGCTCCCTACACTTTGGCGTTCCTCTGGTTCTAGCCCAAGTCCCAGGGAACAGGAAACTCAAACATCAACTCAACAAGAAATTTTCACAGATTGCTAATGTGTGCCAGGCACCGTGCTAGGCGCTGGGGGCTAGGTTGAGAACAAGACACGCAGGGTTTCTGAGGACCATCCTCTGGCTGAGGGTGTACTACTGGGACACCCCCACACACTCCCCAGTTCCAGAATGCCGGATCCAGCAAAGCCAGCAGCACTATCATACACGACTGACTCCGAAAGCCTGAGAAGCTGCCAGCCTGGCTCAAGCACTGGGCTTGTTTTTCCAGAAGGAGAGAAGTCCTGCCAAGGTAGCTGCTCATTTCTCCGGGACAGGTCTTTTTCAGTCATGTCTGCTGTACAGGAGGCTCTGCCAAGGGTGTAGCCTGTGTTATCCTGGCAGGACCCATCTCAGAATTGGGGGAAAGGAGGAAAGGACAGGGACTTCGGGGCTCACTGGGCAGGGTTTGTGGGGAGGGTGACGCAAGTGCGTATCTTCCTCAGTAGTCTATTTCTTCTCTTTCATCTTTCTCTTGCCCATATGCTTCCCCAGGCTGACATCCCAGCCCCTTCCCCAGAATAAAACATGAACTTTCCAGAAGCTTCCAGTCTTGGTAATGCACTGGATCCCTTGGTTCTTAGCAGTGCTTTGCCAATAATAGATGTTAATAAAGGGCGGTTGGTCAAATGAATGGATGTCAATCAGTTATTAATGAATTAATGGATTAACTGGATTACAACCAGATAGAACTGGTTAAAAGCTGGTTCTATTACATAAGGCAGCACAAGCTAATTGAAATTATCTTAATATGAGCAATCCAGGCTGCTCAAATTTAGTGTTTGGATTTAAGAAAATATAGCCGGGCACAGTGGTGCACACCTGTAATCCAGTACTTGGGAGACTGAGACAGGAGGATCACAGGTCCAAGACCAGCTTCCAAAATTTAGTGAGACCCTGTTTTAAACTTAAAAACTAATAATAAAAATTGCTGGGGATGTAACTTAGTGGTAGAACCCCCTAGGTTCAACGCCCAGAACCACACACACACACAAAAAAAACTGTACGTGCAAAACGAGTGTCATCTCCTCCTCAGTGGGAAAAATGTAGAATCACAGTATCAAGAACCAATCAATCAATCACAGAATCAAGACCCAATCAATCAATCACAGAATCAAGCTGAAGGTGACTGGGTACTTGGGGTCATATAATCTGCTCCCTGTGCTTTGCTGGGATTCCCTCTTCAACATCTCTGACTCCCATTCCTGATCTTCCACAACTGCTACCCATGGCTTAATGGAATGTGAAATTGGCCCAGGTCCAGAGGGTGGCCACACACAGTCCCCCTCTCCTCTTTGCTCCCTCAGAGGAACCAGAGTTTGAGGGATGAACCAAACCCAGGGCTGGACCAGACTCACCCCATGACTAACCGTGACCGAGGCTGATCCTCTGTGCTTCAGCACCATGAACCATCAAAGATAGTCAATCACCTCCACCGCTCTGGTCCCAGGAGCATGAATGAAATCTCTGCCAATGCTTCAAAAAATGCATCACAAAAATTAGGTCATATTTTTCTCTTTTAATATTTAAGAGAGCTGAGTAGTATACAATGCTACTGAATATGCTATATGACTAATGAAAGTTATTTGTACTATATTAAAGGAATTTTCTACAAAAAAATGTAAATATATGTATATATGTATGTATATTTAAGAGTATTGAATGGAAGCCCTGCCTTTATGCCAGACAAAAATTAGGCTGCCACATAGCCAGGTATGGCCCTGGAGTCCAGCAGTGGGTGTCCAAGGAGTTGGGTTTTTTGTTGTTTGTTTGTTTGTTTGTTTGTTTGTTTGTTTGATACTAGGGCTTGAACCCAGGGACATTCTACTTCTGAGCTACACCCCCAACCCTTTTTTTTTTATTTTGAAACAGGGTCCCACTAAGTTGCTAAGGGTCTTGCTAAGTTGCTGAGGCTGGCCTCAAACTTGCAATCTTCTTGTCTCAGCCTCCCAAGTACTGGGATTACAGACATGTGCCACCATACCTGGCTTCCAGGGAGTCTTAAACCCATAGCAAATCCAGGTACCTTAGTGACCCCACTGGAGGAGATCCAAGCCATTGCCAGAGCCCACTGATTCCTCTTTTTATACTTTTATTGGTGCATTGTAATCATACATTATAGTGAGATTCAAAGTAACATAAACATACATGCACACAGCACTTGGTGTGTTCCCTCTAGATCCCACCCCATTCCCGCCCCCCTCAGACATATTAGTGAAATTGGTAGTGATACCTTATATATGGGCATAGCACTATTTGAACTGTTTCCTTCATCAATTCTCCTTTTTCCTTTCCTCACCTCCCTCTCCCAGTCCCCTCCCACTCTTCTACTGGTCTCTCTCCTCATTTATCTGAAGTCCTTTTTGTTTCCTATTTTCTCTCTAGCTTCCACATGAGAGAGCCCACTGATTTCTAAACCATGCTTCTCATTCCTTTAGAGGGAATGAATTTGGAGAATAATCTTTGAGAAGTAAGTTCACAATCACCACCGTCAGGAGCTGGTCCCAGGTCTGGGACCTCCCCAGTAGATCTGGATGGAGTGGGAGAAGGGCATCATGTATACACATTCTGGAGGTCAGGAAAGCAGAGGACACGTGGCCTGGTCCCGGAGGGGACAAGGAGCAAAAGGAGTTCTAGTCAGAGTCATGAGAGAAGGAAGTGAAGGAAGGGGAGGAAGCAATTAGTGAGTGGAAATTCTTGATGGTCAGGCCAGCCCTCTGCACCTCCGCCACCTGAAAAATGTTTTGAAGACATAGCATTGGCTTGACTTAAGCCCCAATACCTCAACTTTGTGAACTAAGTATCCTAAGTACTTTCTGGAGAAGAGAGTGACTCACTGGGTTGCAATGTATAAAATCAGAGACTCACGGAGCACCGCAGCCAGGCCGCCGCCCAGTCCTCTCCCCTTCCTCAAAGCTGACACCCACCCGGCCCCTCCTAGTCCAAGATCCCCATGGAAAGGATTCATCAAATCTCCTGACTTGCATGGGTCGGCATGGTGTCACCCTGACCTGAGGAAGGTCGTCACGGATCCAGCTTGAATGCCCTCCGCTCCATCCAATGGGAGCCCGGCTCCTCTCCACCGGATCAGTGACGTCGGGGTCTGAGCAGCCTCACTCGCCCATCCACCTGCAGGGCACCCATACCTTTCTGGATCTGAAGACCCCTTTTAACACAAAAAAAATGTTGTAGTTACCTTCACATTTTTCAGAACTTATACTTTCAGTATCCTTTAAGGACATATGTTTTTACTACGATCAGCAACTTGTAAATAGAATTGGATTGTATAATCATATACATTTGGAAATGGTGATACATGAAAACGTATACTATTCATTCACTCTGCCGGCCCATAATAAATACATGTGGATTCTCAGAACCCTTGCAGTAACACCACAGCGACCCTAATGGGGGCCCTTCAGCCTCAGGGCTCACACTCCTCCTCCCAATAGGCCTCTTCTGCACCTGAGCAGCGCTCGCTGTCCACTAGAGAGGACTCCTGTCCCCAGCTGAGATTCCCCACTGCACCCTCACCCTCTGACTGCTGTCACCACCTGTCTTTCTTTTCTTTGTGTCCATCGGTCTCTGGCCCTGAGAGGACTTCAGTGGATGTAAACTGAACTAAGATGAATTTGCTCGTGCCTGGGCAACACAGTCACTCACACACACATCCCTGCTTCTCTGGGACAACTTTTGCAACTGTAGAAAATACTGCTGCCTCCTCAGAAACTGTCGTCAAACTAGACACACCCACATGTTTCTCCTCAGCCTCTGTCCACATGATTTCCAGGACTCTTCCCTGAACCCACTCTAACTTGGGTTTTGGTTTCAGTTTGGGTTTTGGGGGGAAGTTGTGTTGTTGTATTGTGCTGTTTAATTTTGTTTTGTTTTTTCAGTACTGAGGATCAAACCCAGGGATGAGTTACCATTGAGCTGCATCTCTAGCCGTTTTTCATTTCATTTTGAGACAGGGTCTCACTAAGTTGCTAAGGCTGGCCTCAAACTTGAAATCCTCCTGCCTCAGCCTCCCAACTAGCTGGGATTCAAAGCATGCCCCACCAAACCTAGCCGCTCCAATTTGTTAATGTACCTCTTAAAATTGCAGTGCCAAACTAAGGTATAATATTCAAAAGTGGCTGAATATGCACCAGACCTAGTAGGGGGCCCCTTCCTGTCTGTGATGGGGACACTGAACTACTTGTACTCCAGGTCAAGATCCCATCCCCCTCTCTAACTGTTGGCTCATCTCAGGGGCTTTGAAGTCATCGTGGGCTCTGAAGTCAGGCAGTCTTGGCTTTGAGTCCTGGCTCTGATTCTTACTGACTGTGTCATAGCGGACACGTTTCTAAACTCTCCAAGCCTGCGTCCTCATCTGTAAAATGGGATGAATAGAATATTAATTTCCCTTAGATCTTGTGAGAATTGAAGTACATAATGTATAGTAAACACTTAAAACAGTGGCTAGACATAGTTAGCACTAAGGAAATATTAGGTACTCCTTTGTATCTGTCATTTTGTGTCACTCTGAAAAGTGCTTCTGTCCCTACATGAGAATAGGGCCTCTCTACTGCTCTAAGAAAATTGCAGGTTAATGCAATGATCTCATTGCTCCTGTGACAACCCAGGCGCCCCATTTTCTTCATATTTTTTACTGAATATCCTTCTTCCACAGATGCAAAGCATCCGCCCGGGTCAGCTCGCCCTGCCTCTCTCCAGTCATGCAGTGAGCACTTACTAAACACTCATCGTTTACCAAACACTGGCCTAGGAACCAGGAATGCAAGACTGGACCAAAGAGATAAAGCCCAGGCTTGTAACGTTCACGTGCCAGTAGGGGACAGAGAGTAGAGAAATAAACACATGATATGTCAAGGCAGCAGATGCTATGGAAGAAATGCAGCAGGAAACGAGAGGGAAGCATGCCAAGGGTGCCGTCTCATAGGGTGGTCTAGGGGACCTCATCGGATATCTGAACCCAGCAAGGTGTAAAGGGCGCCCCAGGCAGAGGGAGCCGTGGGTGCAAGGGCCCTGAGGCAGGAGTGTGAGGCGTATTCAGGGAACCACAAGGGCCAGGGCAGGTGAAGCAGGGTGAGGACAAGAAGTATCTGCGATGAGGTCTGGGTGGCTGGCAGACCGGTCACACAGGGCCTCCTAAGGCCCACTTGTACTCTGAGAAGGGAAGCTATTGAAGGATTTAAGCAGAGGTGACACATGAGCTGATTTTTAAAGGATCCATCTGGCTGCTGTGCCAAAAACAGATTTCAGGGGCCAAGGGGGAACCAGGCGAGACCCATCCACCTGCCTTCCCTGCCTCCTAGTTTTAAACAACTCACTTCCAACTCCTGCTGTAAGAATAAACTGAGATGCCGGGCGTGGTGGCGCACACTTGTAATCCCAGTACTTTGGGAGGCAGAGACCGGAGGATCCGGGTTCGCGGCCAGCCTCAGCTCGCTCATTCTCTCCCTCTCTCTCCCTCTCTCTCTCTCTCTCTCTCTCTCTCTCTCTCTCTCTACTTAGTAAGGCCCTCCGCAACTTCGTGAGACCCGGTTTCAAAGTAAAGTATAAAAAAATAGGGCCGAGAGCATAGCGCAGAGGTAGAACGCCCCGCGTTCAATCCCTGGTACCGCAAAAAAAAAAAAAAGAATAAACTGAAGGAGCCGCATCCAGAAAGCACTTAAGGGGAAGCCTAGCATGACAATAAAACTGAAAAAGGGGTTGGCCTGAATACGCCTTTATTTGTATAAGATTCCTCTGCGTGACGAGAGCTGTCCACTTACAGTCGTGCTGAATCATGTTTGTTTATCATGACTCCTCAAACCAGAGGCCAATAAACAGCAGAAACCACAGCCTCGTCCTCCCGGGAGAGTCCCCAACGGTCTTAGGAGGTTATGCAATAAGTGGCTCGCAACAAAGCTAAAGGGGGAGGTAGAAAAATCATTAAGTGATCATTTAACCTGAGAGAGAGGAAGTTAAGAGGAAACTTAAATTTCTTTTTTCCGTGGTGGCGCACGCTTATAATCCCAGTACTTTGGGAGGCGGAGACCGGAGGATCCAGGTTCGCGGCCGCCTCAGCTTGCTCGCTCTCTCTTTCACTGTCTCTCTCTCTCTCTCTCTCTCTCTCTCTCTCTCTCTCTCTCCCTGTTTCTCTCTCTCTCTCTCTCTCTCTCTCTCTCTCTCTACTTAGTGAGGCCCTCCGCAACTTCGTGAGACCCGGTTTCAAAATAAAGGATAAAAAATAGGGCCGGGGGTGTAGCGCGGAGGTAGAACGCCCCTGCGTTCAATCCCCAGTACCGCAACAAAAAAAAAATTCTTTTTCCATGGAGTTATTTGCAAAGTGTGGATCTCTGTCCACTGGAGAATTTGAGGGAATCCAGCTGAACATAAAGTAAAGTGCATGATCATGGTAGAAAATAGGGCGACTATAGACACGATAAATAATCTAAGGAGATTAAGAAATAGCAATCCATAGCCCCTAGCATACAGAAAAGGTGCTCGACAAATTTGAAGGAATGAATATCATTGTGGGGGAAGATAGACAAGTCTGTCGGGAGACAAAAGAATGAAAATGATTTTTTTGGTCCCAGGAAACAAGAGTGTAAAAGGAAGCAGAGCAGGTGTCAGGCTCAGCATTACAGCTGCATGGAAGGGCAGTGTGGTGCGCACGTGGCGGGTACCAGACCTGAACCCAAAGTACAACGCGGGCTCCACCCCGAAAGCCCAGAGTTCCTTCCCCCACTCCTTCTGAGCTTATTCTCTCAGAGACACCTTGTTCTGAGCTTGTCTAACCTTGGAACAAAGCTCCAAGCCCCAAGCAATTTGGACAGTGGGCCAAATCATGGTCTTCCACAGCCTGGACTCGACCTACCTCTCCAACCCCTCTCCCACCACTCGCTGCCCTTAATCTCCAGTGATGTGAAGCTGCTTTGGGTTCATATACAGTGCCCCTAGACACACTCTGAGAGCCTCTCCTCTGATATTCTTGCTGCCTAGAGAACCCTGTGTGCCAGGCCCTTCCCCCCAACTCCAGGTCCACACCCCTTTCACCTGGCTAACCCCTCAGGCTTCAACACTTATCTCAAGGGCCACCTTCTCCAGGGAGCCTTCTTTGAATCCCTGGGCAAAGTAAATGCTTCTCCCTTGTGCCTCCAGAGCTCAGGCGCTTACATCAACCATTGCTCTTAATGCTCACTTGCATTAAGAGAATCCCATTTGTGTGTGTGTGTGTGTGTGTGTGTGTGTGTGTGTAGGGGCAGGCACTGGGGATTGAATCCAGGGGCATTCTACTTCCCAGCTACACCCAGCCCTTTCTATTATTTAACTTTGAAACAAAGTCTTGTTAAGTTACTTAGGTCCTCCCTAACTTGCTGAGGCTGGCCTTGAACTTGCAATCCTCCTGTCTCAGCCTCCCAAGTACTGGGATTCCAGGCATGCACCACTGTGCCTGGCTAAGATCCCACTTAAATACCACCTCTGGACTGCTATGGTCTTTGCTTGTAAGTCCCAAGGGTATTCATCTATCTGGTTCCCAAGTCATTTATATCTGAACATGAGCATTTATATTGAAAGCAAGTCAAATTCTGGTTTATATTTGGCTCCCCGTTACTTAGCACAGACCAGGCACTCAGTAAATATTCGTTCATTCATTCAATCAACATCTGTTAAGCAACTACTGTAAGTTGAGCACAGTGGATGGGTGAATGGGTGGATGAATGGATGGGTGGATGGGTGGGTGGATGGGTGGATG
>PVJS01049492.1:5000-14654 GCA_004027185.1 Glis glis | reverse complement strand
TGATACTGGGGATAGAACCCAGGGGCATTCTGTCTTCCAAGTATACCCCCAGCCCTATTTTATTCTTTATTTTGAAACAGGGTCTCACTAAGTTGCGGAGGGCCTCACTAAGTAGCTGAGGCTGGCTGCAAATCCGTATCCTCCAGTGTCAGACTCTCAAGTACTGGGATTACAAGCATGCGCCACCACTCCCGGCCTCAAAGTTATTTTTAAGGGAAAATTGCATATGAAGCTTCATTTTAGTCTCAAAAAAGCATATCAACAAAACTTTTCACTAATCTCAAAGGAGTATTATATGGCCATCTAGAAACTGCTTTTTTGGATCTCTGACAATTATAACATTTGACTTGTTCTTCTAATGCAGTCTTTTGTTTAAATGATTATTACCAAGCTAATGCCAGAAATTGGCTCCCCCTCCCCTTTTATTTAACCTCTCTCTTTGTGAATCAGCCACATGGGAACTTTATTATATCTACTCTAAGGCCTTGCTAATAGAATGTGTTCTGAAATATCTTCAGGTATTCTGTTCCAGCATTGCTAATGGAATGGATTTGTGATAACAGTGAAGGCATTGGGTTTTCTCCCTGTATGCAACAAAATGGTACATGTTCTGAAACAAATTCTCTTTTCTCTCTCCCTGAGAAACCATTATGGGGTAGGGGGGAGAAAGCCACTCATTTCTTTCTTTTTTTTTTTTTTTTGCAGTACTAGGGATTGAACCCAGGGGCATTCTACCTCTGAGCTACACCCCCAGCCCTATTTTTTATTCTTTATTTTGAAACAGGGTCTCACTAAGTTGCGGAGGGACTCACTAAGTAGCTGAGGTTGGCTGCAAACCCAGATTCTCTAGTCTCAGCCTCCCAAGTACTGGGATTACAAGCGTGCACCACCACGCCCGGCTTTCATTTCTTCTTTTTAAAAGTCTATTTAGAGCCAGGAGGCAGAGACCGGAGGATCCGGGTTCGTGGCAAGCCTCGGCTACTTACTGAGGCCCTCTGCAACTTCGTGAGACCCGGTTTCAAAATAAAGTATAAAAAATAGGGCCAGGGGTGTAGCTTGGAGGTAGAACACCCCTGGGTTCAATCCCTGGTACCACACACACACACACAAAGCTATTTAGAAAAGTCTTATGGATTAGATTGAGGTCTGTAATATGTTCCCTTGTCTGATTATGGGAGGGGAGAATCTAATCAAATTTAAGGTAAGAGTGAGATAATGGTACTTACAAGAGAACTGTATTTTGGGCTTGGGATTGTAGCTCAGTAGTAGAGCACTTGCCTAACATGTGCAAGGCCTTGGGTTCAATCCCCAGCACTGGACTTCCACTCTCTAAAGCTTCCCAAATCCTAGTCTTTTTTTAGTGGTACTGGCGACTGAACCCAGGGGCATTTTACCTCTAAGTTACATCCCCAGCCCTATTTTTTATTCTTCATTTTGAAACAGGGTCTCACTAAGTTATGAAGGGCCTCATTAAATAGCTGACGTTGGCCGCGAACTTGAGATCCTCCTGTCTCAGCCTTCCCTGGCTCAAATTTCAGTATTTTAATTCTTTTATTTATACTTTGTTTCTACTCTTAGTGAGAAAATTGACATTTAATATATATGCAAAGATTTTATGTTTTTCATAAAAAATTTACAGCATAAAATTCTATAGATGAAGAACTCAAATATTTTACTGGAGTGAAAATCATCTTTGCTGCTTAAAAGTCATAATGACATATAATATGAAGATGTTATAATTGTTTTTTTGAACTTCATTTCCAGATCATAGCAATGGATCGTTTAACTTGAAAGCTCTGTCAGGAAGCTCTGGATATAAGTTTGGTGTTCTTGCTAAGATTGTGAATTACATGAAAGTAAGTATTTTCTCAGATAACAAATTTTATATAACTTTTTGGCAAAAGAAGGGAACTGGGGATTTGGATTTTCAGAAGTTAAATTTGAGTCTGAGCCAGATGTGGTGGTGCACGCTTGTAATCCCAGTATTTGGGAGGCTGAGACAGGAGGATCACAGGTTCAAAGCCAGCTTCGGCAACTTAGCGAGGCCTTCAGCAACCCAGTGAGACCCTGTTTCCAAATAAGAAATAAAATCAGGCTGGGGGTGTAGCCCGGAGGTAGAATGCCCCCGGGTTCAATCCCCCGTACCGCCAAAAAAAAAAAAATTATTATTTTGAACAAAGTAGGTCTCACTAAGTTTCTGAGACTGGCCTTGAACCTGCAGTCTTCCAGTCTCAGCCTCCCAAGTACTGGGATTATGAGCATGTGCCACTGTGCCTGGCGAAACGTCACTTTCAATAACTGCTGATAAAACCAATGGGAAGATACAAATGGTTTTTCAAGATATTACTTCCATTGATGTGAGAAGTGAAAAGTACATCCTTCAAGCAGATGCTGGTGATGGATTCTCTCCATGTTGGGGGAGGAAATTAGAGAATTACCAAGGGTCTTTGAAAAATAATTGACTCCCAAAGAATTAGAATTTAACATTTGAAAGGTTTATGCCGGGCGTGGTGCTTGTAATCCCAGTATTTGGGAGGCTGAGACAGGAGGATTGCAGGTTCGAGGCCAGCCTCAGCTTTATTTTGTAACAGGGTCTTGCTAAATTGCGGAGGGCCTCATTAAGTAGCTGAGGCTGGCCACCAACCAGCAATCCTCCTGTCTCAGCCTCCCAAGTACTGGGATTACATGTGTGCACCACCATGCCTGGCTTAACCAACAGTTTAAATAGCAACCAAAAATACAGAATATCTGGCATGTTCTAATATTTCAATAAAACACTTCACTTTTTTAAGTTTATCTAATGGAATCAAAATGTCATTATTAATTTGAAAATATAAAAACAAGCTGGACATGGTATCTCATGCCCGTAATCCCAGTACTTGGGGGGCTGAGACAGGAGGATTGCAAATTTGAGACCAGCCTCAGCAATTTAGCGAGACCCTGTTTCAGAATAAATAATAAAATTGGGCTGGGGGTTTAGCTCAGATGTAGAATGCCCTTGGGTTCAAGCCTCAGTAGTACCATAAAAAACAACAAAAAAACCACACACACACATACACAAAATGTGCATGTCTGCATTTTCTGATCTCTGGTTTTCAGTTATTAAGTATAAATAAAATGGAATTATTTAGAAATAATTCCATACATTTTTATTTTGGGAAATTAATGAAAGAAAGATACCTACTGCCAAAAACAATTAGTCTTAATAGCTAGTGTATAATTTATGTTTTGTTAATAAGATTTAAAGATGTATAGCTGGGCGTGGTGGCGTACACTTGTAATCCCAGTACTTGGGAGGCTGAGATCGGAGGATCCAGGTTCGTGGCCAGCCTCAGCTACTTAGTGAGGCCCTCCGCAACTTAGTGAGACCCTGTTTCAAAATAAAGAACAAAAAAATAGGGCTGGGGGTGTGGCTCGGAGGTAGAATGCCCCTGGGTTCAGTCCCCAGTACCGCAAAATAAATAAATAAATAAATAAATAAATAAATAAATAAATAAATACGTAAAGAGAATTGACTAGAATAAAAATTTTATGATTTGCTAAAGTAGGCTTAGCTACCATATTGAATAACACACAACTTAATAGTTTGTAAATAGTTTGGTCTATGGGTTTTATGTTAATCCTGGAAATGTTTCTGTTATATTTAAAGGAATCACCCTAGTGGGGTGTGGTGGCACACACTTGTAATCCCAGTACCTGGGAGGCTGAGGTAGGAGGATCACTGTTCTAGGACATCCTTGATAACATAGAGAGGCTCTCAGCAACCTAGAGAGACCCTGTGTCAAACTAACATCTTCAGCTTTAGAGCACTGTGTACTCTCTATAAGTGCTTTTCCATTTTTCTTTTTCATTTTTAATTCCTGGCCTAAAAGCAAGAAGTAAGGGAATAAGTTTGACTTTTCTTGTGCTTTTATTGCTCATCACTCATTTTGTTATAATAACTTTTGCCTGGACAGTTTGGTAGTGGTGTTTTTGGCTTCTCTACCTACATAGCTTGGTGAAAATGTTTAGGCTTTCATACATTGATTATTACTTCTGTCTTTGAGCTTGTTCTCATTCCAAAAAAAATCCCATTCATTTTAAATTTAACAACCACAATGAAGACAGGGCTAGTACTTTTTTATTTTTGCTGAGCTGGGGCTGCTCACTGCTTTGTTTCTTATGGTTTTGGGGATCTGGAGCTGTAATCATTTTTATTGCTTGTATTTCCAGGTTAAGTTGGCCTTTTAAAAATTTATGTTTGGTTATAATGGAGAAAACGCTTTTAATGTGAATGAAATAGAGGAAAATGTATTGATAATTATCAGTAATGAAGAATATGGAGTGATTATTTCAAAAACTTGTTTTGGCTGTCCTTAGACAAGTGAAACTACCCTGAACTCCATTCTTCTAGTTTAGGCTATATACTATTGTAGTCCACATATCCAAAAGTCTACTGCACTGATCTCAAACATGTATTAATTAACCATTTCTGTTAAAATTATTTTAGCTTATTTTTTATGCATGTGCTATGTTATAAATTTGTACAAACACAAAAATTAAGACTGAGATGAAGGGTAAAATAAAGACTATTTTAAGTGATTTTAATTTTAAAATAATTTTAAAAGCTCCCAGCTTGCTCTACTAATATTTACTATGTGGGTTGGCCCTAGTGCTCTTCCTTGGCTTCATGTCAGGCGATTCACATTTCAGAGAGTGACATGCATGGAGGAATCCTGAAGAAAGACTGGGAATCAATCCCAAATGACAAAGGGGCTGGCAGACAAGGCCTCACTCATTCTTCTCTTTTAGCATTCTGTAACATACTGCGGTTTACCTGCTATCAGATGAATTATGGGGAGTTTCATTTTAAAAAGAAAGTATTATAAAATGCAGACTTTATACAATGCTTTCATAAACCTATAAGGAATGATTACTTAAAGCTGAATTAAAAATTTCTTTTTACAAGGCAAATCTTTCAAATCCTCTAGATATACTTATGACTACAGTCTTTTTTCCTAGCTTGTGAACAGTTATTTTAAAAATAATTATAATAAACAATCTGTTCCTTCAAAGTAAAACTAGCATTTTAACAATGTATGAAAGTAACAAAGTAATTGCTTTTTTGTTTGTTTGTTTTTCAGTACCGGGGATTGAACCCAGGGGCGTTCTACCTCTGCGCTACACCCCCGGTCCTATTTTTTTATACTTTATTTTGAAACCGGGTCTCACGAAGTTGCGGAGGGCCTCACTAAGTAGAGAGAGAGAGAGAGAGAGAGAGAGAGGGAGAGAGAGCTGAGGCTGGCTGCGAACCCGGATCCTCCGGTCTCCGCCTCCCAAAGTACTGGGATTACAAGCGTGTGCCACCACGCCTGGTGTAACTACTTTTTGAAAGAAATTCATTTAGTGAAAAGAGCTCTTTGAAAAAGAGTGTTTTGCAAATATTCCCATCATTACATGATTTTTTTGTGTGTGTGGTACTGGGGATGGAACCTAGGGGCATTCTACCTCCAAGCTATATACCCCCAGACCTATTTTATTTTATTTTTTTATTTTATTTCATTTTTTTGCGGTACTGGGGATTGAACGCAGGGGCGTTCTACCTCCGCACTACACCCCCGGCCCTATTTTTTATACTTTATTTTGAAACCGGGTCTCACGAGGTTGCGGAGGGCCTCACTAAGGAGAGAGAGAGAGACAGACAGACAGACAGACAGAGCTGAGGCTGGTCGCGAACCCGGATCCTCCGGTCTCCGCCTCCCAAAGTACTGGGAGTACAAGCGTACGCCACCACGCCCGGCCTATTTTATTTTTTATTTGGAAACAGGGTTTCACTAAATTGCTGAGGCTGGCTTCAAACCTGCAATCCTCTTGTCTCAACCTCCCAACTACTGGGATTGCAAGTGTGCACCATCATGCCTGGCCGAATCTCACTACTTGCTGAGGCTGTCCTCCAACCTATGATCCTCCTATCTCAGCCTCCCAAGTACTGGGATTACAGGTGGGCACCACTGCGCCTGGCTATTACATGATTTCTTTTTTTGTTTTTTCCAGTAGTGGGGATTGAACCCAGGGACATTCCACCTCCAAGCTACACCCCTAGCCCTATTTTTTTTTATTCTTAATTTTTGAAACAGGGTCTCACTAAGTTGCGGAGGATCTCACTAAGTAGCTGAGGCTGGCTGCAAACCCAGATCCTCCGGTCTCAGCCTCCCAAGTACTGGGATTACAAGCGTGCACCACCATGCCCAGCTATTACATGATTTCTAAGCTTAAAAAGTGCTAGAAGAAAAATCCTCGTATCTGCATATTTAAAAAATTTTAGAAACAGAACTGGGCGTGGTGACGCACACCGGTCTGGAGGATCTCAGGTTTGAGGCCAGCCTCAGCAGCTTAGCAAGACCCTGCTTCATTTTGAGACAGGGTCTTACTAAGTTGCCCAGGCTGGCCTTAAATTTATGATCCTCCTGCCTCAGTCTCCCACGTAGCTGGGATTATAGGTGTATTGGACAGGGTTCTCTAGATTAACAGAATACACAGAATGAGTATATTTGAAAAAAGGGATTTACCAGTTGGGCTTACAGTTTGAAGCAATGTAGTCCCAGGTTCTGACTGCACGTGGAGAGTCAGAGGAACCAGTAGCTGGTCGAACGGTCTAAGAGCTGGAGTCTTAGGATCGGAGCAACCACTAATTCAGTCCCAGTATCAGGAAGCTCTTCGGAGAAACGATGGTGAAGTTTCAGTTCCAAGAGCTGGAGGCCGAGAAGATCAAGAAGCTCTTCAGAGAAAGGCGAAGCCGGCGGCTGACGATCTCAGGCGAGAGCAGATGCGTTTTCCTCGGAAAGAGTCGCATGCACTCTACGCAGCTTCTCCCTCTTTCATCTAAGTCCGCACCTATCAGAATCCTGCTGCCTACATTCAGGGCAGGGCTTTCTGTTTAATCTGCTGTTACACACCCAAAATCACATAATCTTGGGTGTGTCATGATCAGGTCAAGTTGACAACCTAGACTGACTATCACAATAGGCATGCACCAAGTCTGGCTGAATTTGTCTTTTTTTTTTGTACTGGGGATTTAACCCAGAGGCATTCTACCTACTTCAAAATAAAAATTTTAAAAAGGCTGGGATGTAGCTCAGAGGTAGAATGTCTCTGGGTTCAATCTCTAATACCAAATAAATATTAATAAACCATACTTTTTAAGTGGAAATTAGAGATTAAAATTTAATCTCTAATTTGTATTCTGTTGTCTGGATATACCACAGTTTATCTATTCATCTACTGAAGAATCATATCTTGGTTGCTTCCAAGTTTTGACAGTCATGAATAAAGCTGCTCTAATTGTCCTTTTGCAGGTTTTTGTGCATATAAATTTTCCATTGGGTAAATACCAGGGAACTTGATTGCTATACTGACTAAGTGGTAAGAGTGTGTTTCAAATTGTAAGAAACTAACTGAGCCAGGTGTAATCCCAGTTACTTGGGAGGCTGAGGCTGGAGGTTTGCAAGTTCCAGGCCTCCCTGGGCAACATAGCAGGATTCAAACAGACAAACCAGACTAAAAAGAAAAGGGTTGGGGATGTAGTTTAGAGGTAGAACACTCTTGGATTCAATCCCCAGTACTAAAAAAAGAAAGAAAGACAGACAGACAGAAGGAGGGAGGGAGAGTGGGCAGGCGGTCCAAATTGTCTTCCAAAGTGGCCGTACCATTTTGTATTCCCACCAACACTGAGTGAAACTTCTTGTTCTTTCCTATCTTCTGATATTTGGTGCCCACATGTGTTTTCTAACTTTATTTGTCCCGGACTTCTTTTCAAATGGGCACATAGAGTACCTTTTTTGGGAGGGGGCACTGGGAATTGAACCCAGGGGAGGTCTACCTCTGAGCTACACGCCAGACTTATTTTATTTTTTATTTTGAAATAGGGTCTTGCTAAATTGCTGAGACTGGCCTTGAATCTGTGATCCTCCTGTCCCAGCCTCCCAAGTACTGGGATTGTAGGTGTGTGTTTGGCAGAAGTGGGGATTGAACCCAGGGGCATTCTACCTCTGAGCCACACCCCCAGCCCTATTTTTTTATTCTTTATTTTGAAACAGGGTCTCACTATGTTGCTGAGGCTGGCCGTGAACCTGCGATCCTCCTGTCTCAGCCTCCCAAGTACTGGGATTACAAGCGTGTGCCACCATGCCCGGCTCATATAGAGCACATCTGCTTTTTTTTTTTTAACACCTGTATAGTAGCATAGATGTGGTGTAGTTTATTTAATTAGTCCTCTATTGATGGCCACTTTAGGTTGTTGCTAATATTTTCCTCTACAAACCACCCTGCATCGACCTTCATTGACTTTTCTGTGCTGCATATCTGTGTCCTCTAGCAGTTGTACTAATTTGCACTCTTACCAACAGTCTTTCCCTTAGAGTCCCACCAATGGCAGACATTTGGAGTTTTCTTAGGCTAAAAAGTAAGAAATCACTTGGTGAATGTTGAGTATGTTTTTATATGTTTAAGGTCATTTGCATTTATTTTTCTGTTGTGTGTTTCCTGGTTAGGTATTTGAACTCAGGAAATATTTGGAAGATTAGTTTTTTGTGATATGAATTGCGAATATTTTTTTCTCAGTTTATCATTTGACTTTATGAAGCCATGGGCTTGAATCCAGTTCTGTCTGATTTCATAGCCCACATTATAATTATAGTTGTACTGCCTCGGTTAATACGAGTTCTACATTCTTGAAAAGATTTATTTATGTATCACTTTAGTTTAATTCATCTAGCATTTAAAAACTCACTCCTTTTTTTTTGTGGTACTGGAGATTGAACCTAGGGGCATTCTACGACTGAGCTGTACCCCCAGCCCTTTGTTTTTTTTTATTTTGAAATAGGATCTTGCTAAACTTCTGAGGCTGGCCTCCAACCTTCTCTCCTCCTGTCTTAGCCTCCTAAGAACTGGGATTATAGGCATGTGCCACCACACCCAGCCTAAAAGCTCTCTTTTAATGATAATTTTTCCCTCAATAGACACGACATCAGCGAGGAGATACACATCCTTTGACTTTGGAAGAAATTTTGGATGAAACACAGCATTTAGATATTGGACTCAAGCAGAAACAATGGCTAATGACTGAGGTAAGAACGAACTTGAAAATACTGTAAAAAAATTAGTTGGTTACCAAGAGGTTTTTGCTATAACTATAGTGTTTGTTTGCTTTTGGTGGTGCTAAGGATTGAACCCAGGGACTTTGTATGCTAGGCAAGAGCTCTACCACTGAGCCACATCCTCTGCCCCTGAAACCTGATAATGCTTTTTATTTTTTCTTAAAAGACCAATAGGGTCTTTGTTTTTTTTTTTTTTTTTTTTTTTTGTGGTAGCGGGGATGGAATGCAGGGGCGTTCTACCTCCACGCTACGCCCCTGGCCCTATTTTTTATACTTTATTTTGAAACTGGGTCTCACGAAGTTGTGGAGGGCCTCACTAAGGAGGGAGAGAGAGAGAAAGAGAGAGAGAGAGAGAGAGAGAGGGAGAGAAAGAGCTGAGGCTGGCCGCGAACCCGGATCCTCCGGTCTCCGCCTCCCAAAGTACTGGGATTACAAGCGTGCGCCACCACACCCGGCGTGTTTTTGTTTTTTAAACATATACTTTTCTTTCTTTCTTTTTCTGAGATTGAGTCTTGCCCTT
>PVJS01049492.1:0-2500 GCA_004027185.1 Glis glis | reverse complement strand
TACAAAATGCTGTTAATTTGCCAGCATATTGGGTAGTGTTACATTTTTAAATAATTAGGATTTAAGAATGAAGTATGAAGTTTCCTTTTTTTAATCTATCCATATTGTGTCACTGTTACAGGCATTAGTCAACAATCCCAAAATTGAAGTAATAGATGGGAAGTATGCCTTTAAGCCCAAGTACAACTTGAAAGATAAGAAGGCCCTACTTAGGCTCTTAGATCAGCATGACCAGCGGGGATTAGGAGGAATTCTTTTAGAAGACATAGAAGAAGGACTGCCCAATTCCCAGAAAGCTGTCAAGGTAACCTGTCTCTTTTTTCTATCTTAATATAATTTGAATTAATAATATCTCTTTGGTTTTAAACATAAAAACATTTAAGTTGTTATTAAAGCCTCTATCACATATACACAGGATTGTAGTGAGCCACTCAAAAGATTTGAAATTTGTTTCCTGCCATGGAGTAGGAAAGAGGGTAGCCTTCTTTGTATAGCTGATAGGTCTCTTTTGCTATTGTAATTGTATGATTAGTTGATTCTTCAGAATATTTCTGGGAAATTTTCCTCAAAGGCATCAATTAGAGCTTCTCTGGTGGGTTGTGCTTGCAATGAAGAGCTTCTTCAGCAGTGGTAGTAGGCCTTGCTTACCTGAGGAAGTAGAGTCATTAAGTCACAGAAGCATTAGTTAGCAACCTGGCTGTTTGTATGTCCTACGGGCACTATCAGTGAAAGTAATACTGATAGGGATTGAGTATGGGCAGCATTTGACATGTCTGTTCTGGTTTTGTTAGCCTTGGTACTTTTGCTTACAGTGTTCTATTCATATATAATTCAGCGCAGCCAGAGATTTGGGCGGACTTTCTACCTCCGCTGAGCTACTTTTTCTTGAGTGTCCCTTTTTACTTCACAGCTGTTGTGATTGCCCCACACTCTGTTTTCAGGTTCTTCCATCCAGAAACACTGAGGATTTCATTGAGTTTTAGCTGCATCGGCCATCGACTGTGGTGTACCTTGTGTGCTCTTTCCTCCTCCACCTTCTGCCTGCTTTTGGTTGCTCTTCTGTCCCTTTAGGTAGTTGATTTTTATTTTTTATTTTATCTTATGGTTTTGGTATTGGCACTTGATCCCAGAGGCATTCTACCTCTGAGCTACATCCTGGCCCTCCCTTTTTCCCCACTGTGGTAGTGGGGATTGAACCCAGGGGGTTCTACCTCTGAGCTATACCCCCAGACATTTTTATTTTTTGTTTTGAAATAGGGACTTGCTAGGTTGCTGAGAGTCTCATTACATTGATGAGACTATCCTCGAATCTGTCATCCTCCCGTCTTAGCCTCTCAAATACTGGGAATACAGGTATGTGCCACCACACTTGGCTCACCCTCAGCCCTTTTTATTTTTTATTTTGAAGCAGGGTCTCACTAAATTGCTGAGGTCCTCAGTAAGTTGCTGAGGCTGGTCTCAAACCTGCGATCCTCCTGTCTCAGGTTTCCCAAGTACTGGGATTACAGGCATGGACCACCATGCCCAGCTGGTAGTTGTTTTTTTTTTTTTTGGTGGTGGTAGTGGGACTGGAACCCAGGAGCATTCTACCTGTGAGCTACACGCCAACCCTATTTTATTCTTTTGTTTTGAAACAGGGTCTCACTAAGTTGCAGAGGGCCTCACTAAGTTGCTGAGGCTGGCTGCGAACCTGTGACCCTTCTGTCTCACCCTCCCAAGTACTGGGATTACAAGCGTGTGTCACCACTCCCGGCTCGGTAATTGATTTTTTTTTTTTTTTTTGCGGTACCGGGGATTGAACCCAGGGGTGTTCTACCTCCGCGCTACACCCCCGGCCCTATTTTTTATACTTTATTTTGAAACCAGATCTCACGAAGTTGCGGAGGGCCTAACTAACCAGAGAGAGAGAGAGAGACAGACAGACAGACAGACAGGGAGAGAGAGAGAGAGAGAGCTGAGGCTGGCCGCGAACCCGGATCCTCCGGTCTCCACCTCCCAAAGTACTGGGATTACAAGTGTGTGCCACCACGCCTGGCTCGGTAATTGATTTTTACTTATTTATTTATTTTTGCGGTACCGGGGATTGAATGCAGGGGCGGT
This sequence comes from Glis glis, assembly GCA_004027185.1. NCBI lineage: Eukaryota > Metazoa > Chordata > Mammalia > Rodentia > Gliridae > Glis > Glis glis. Next base: position 400 of record PVJS01049492.1, on the reverse strand, counting down.
CTACCTCCGCGCTACGCCCCCGACCCTATTTTTTTATACTTTATTTTGAAACCGGGTCTCACGAAGTTGCGGAGGGCCTCACTAAGGAGAGAGAGAGAGAGAGACAGGGAGAGAGAGAGTGAGAGAGCTGAGGCTGGCCGCGAACCCGGATCCTCCGGTCTCCACCTCCCAAAGTACTGGGATTACAAGTGTGTGCCACCACGCCCGGCTTTTATCCTTTATTTATTTATTTATTTATTTTTAACTTTTTATGTTGATTTATTGGTGCATTGTAAATTATAATTATACATTTTGATATATGTCAGGGTATGAACATCATACATGCACACATTGCACATTTAGCCCTCCCTCCAATCCCACCCTATTCCCTCCCCCTTCCCTCCCTTTCATGCTCCAGATA
>PVJS01049491.1:0-14650 GCA_004027185.1 Glis glis | reverse complement strand
TTCGCGGCCAGCCTCAGCTCTCGCTCTGTCTCTCTCTCTCCCTGTCTCTCTCTCTCTCTCTCTCCTTAGTGAGGCCCTCCGCAACTTTGTGAGACCCGGTTTCAAAATAAAGCATAAAAAATAGGGCCGGGGGCGTAGCGCGGAGGTAGAACGCCCCTGCGTTCAATCCCCGGTACCGCAAAAAAAAAAAAAAAAAAGAACGATTGGCAGTTTGTGTGATTTTTTTTCTCTGAGTGAATTTTTGGATTGATCTCAAATATCCAAGGCTAGTGAACTTTGGGAGCATAAACTAGAAAGACAAATGTGGTGGGTGTTGAAGATGGTTGTTAGAGGGTGGTGGGAATGATGACCTTTTATTGCTAGTGTAGCTCAGATCTCTGTACATTCTCGCCCTCTTCCTGTACTATGAAGATCATTAGTTTGGTTGACAAAGCTGTAAGCTCCATAAAGAAGTAGCCAGAGTTAATGTCCACTGCATTCCCATGCTTGGGTCAGGACCTGCACATAGTAAGGCTCCATAAGCATCTGTCAGATGGACTGATGGGAATATGAGGCTTCATGAGGAAGGAAGCTATACCATCAAGAATTATAAAATAGGGGGAAAAAAAGGAAGAAGTCCTTGGAGTTTTAAGGACTGGTGAAGTTGGAATAAAGTTATGAAGGAGCCGGGAGATGAGAGCATCAGTGCTGGAGATGTTAGGGTTAGTACAAACCTGTGAAGAGAGAAGTTCCCAGGTGTGACCTGGGCTGTGGGTGCTGAGGCAGAGAGGAGACAAAGAGGAGGAAGAGCAAGTGCTCAGGGGTCTAGAGGCTTGTTTGCATGGCTGAAGAAACTGATGCCTGGGGCTTCCAACCCCAAGCCAGCCTCCTTGGTGTGAGAGACAGTGGCCAAAGGTGGAGAGGTAACAGCAAAGGGTTAGTGGGGGCTGACACAGGGCTTAAGCCTCAAAGAAGAAAGGGCTTTTGCAAGAAGGGGGAATGCCACGGTCTAGAAAAGACAGCAGTGTGTGGTGTGTTGCTGTTTTCATTTAAGAGGATGCAGGGGAGGCTGCCCGCGTCCAGTCAGGGGTTATTCTGTTTGGGATAGGATGGTTGTTTAGCTCTAGTTCTTGCCCTGAATGGCATCTCTCGTTCTCTTTATATAGAATTCATAGTCAATAGTTACAATAAGAATTTATATTTTAATAAAATTACACCATGACAGGCAAAGTATAACCTACTGGTTTTTATCCTGTTATGATACATTTTTCCATGCCCGAGGAAAGCTTATCCTGCTAACCCCTGAGAACCATGACCAGAAGGATATCTAGAAGGAAGTGCTTCTGCACGGCAGCTTTGTAATCTCAGTCCAACCATCTACTAGCAAACCGATAGCTTCCAGGGGAGCACCATCCCATCAGCTCTGTCCCTTCCCATAAATCCCATGTACTGCAGGATCAGATGCTCTTAAAGCACCAGGGACATTCTCTTTGTGACAATATGCAGGGAAGATGAATGCAGAGCATGGAGTGCAGTGTGTGCCACAGGAATTACTGGTCTCAGTGAGTGGCAGGTGGTAACTGGAGATACTCTGGGGCCCTCATTCAGGGCCTGTCCTTCAGATTCTGAACTCCTGAGAGGTGAGAAGTAAACAGCCAGCTTCCCACTTGCCCTCCCCTTGCCTGAGCAGTAGGTGGCGCTCTGGAGGGAGCCCACCAGGGTTTTGCTAGCTGGCGCTAGGGGAACAGGCACTTGGGGAAGAAACTGACCTCTTATTCATGCATCTGTTTTTATTCTTGTTCTTCTTGTGTCTGTGTGGTTTGGCAATCTTTTCCTCATTGGCTTCTGGTTTCAGAAGAATGCTGTGTTTGATTAAAGCAGGTTTCACATGGCTAGTTCACCATTCTTCCTTTTTAAAATCCTCCTTATACCCAGCCCGTTGATTCACAGAATCTTTGTATAATGTTATCTCATAATGTTGCTAAGGCCTATAATTGGGGTGAGTGGCTCTGTGCACAGAATATAATTACTTCTGCAGCAGCTCGGAATGTGCCAAAATAATGACCACATGAACCATTATAATGGGCGATACAGCTAATTGTGGCAGCTCTGCAGAGAGCACTATCATAGCATCGCTAAAATGAACAGCAGAATCCTAGACCATCTGCTAGTGTGCCCCTTCATTGACTGGGTTGACTTCCCACTAGTTACTCAACTAGCATTCCCAAGATGCTGTGTTGCATGCAGGCCCCCAGGAAGTACTGTGGGAGGCAGAAAAGTAGCAGAAGGCACAGGCCCTGCCCTTGATCCTCCTGTCTTTTTGGGAGGGAGAAGATATACTGGGATGCAGGAGAGGAAAATATATTCAAATTGTTTAACCAAACCAAGGGATGACCTGTTTGGGCCGAGGCTAGTTGGGGAACACTCCTTGGAAGAGGTTGGTTAGGGTTTGGTCTTGAGGAAAGTGCAAAGATATGAGCAGAGAGAGCTCAGGCATTAAAAGGGGATTCGCAATGCCAATACTGAAGAATAAGCAAGCCACATTGCTAGTGTCCAAGGGGATGAATGAGCCTAGACTTCAGGAGCTGTGACGGCTGTAACAGGACATGAGTTTGCAGAAGATATGAGTTACAGATGACTCATGTTTGAACCTGAGTTTGGTCAGTTTTGAATGGCTCTGGCAGACCCCAGGGAATATTTTCCTTTCTCTCTTTAAATATAAAAATCCTATACTAGTATGAAAATTATAATAAGAAAAAATTGTTCTTTACACACCACCCTAAACCAGAGGTCAGCCAATTATGGCCCGTAGGTGAAATCCGGCCCACAACTTGTTTTTGTATAGCCCATGAGCTAAGAATAGTTTTTATATTTTTAAATAGTTGAAGAAAGTCAAGAGAAGTGTACTATCTTGTGACATATGAAAGTAATATGAAATTCAAATTTTAGTGTATGTAAGTGAGGATTTATCAGAGCACAACCATGTTCCCTCATTTACATATTGTCTATGGTTACTTTGGGCCATAATGGCAGAGCTGAATAGTTGTGAAAAGAGACTGTGTGGCCACCAAAGCCTAAAATATTTAATGTCTGGCCCTCTACAACAAATATTTGCTGATCCCTCCCCTGGCCCAATAATTTTTCATTCTACTTATTTCCTTCCAGTCTTTATCTAGAATGTACACATAATTTATGTGGCCATGCACATTTTTGCATACAGCTTTTCTCACCAAGTCAAAACCTTTTTCTGTAATAGTAATCATAATTATAATTTTTAATGAACTTGTATTTATATAGTTCTTTGAAATGTAAGAAATGTTTTACATCCATTATCTTGGTTTATTATCACAATGACCCAGGAGATAAGCCCCATTTCATGCCAGCTGTCACAGTGATTAAGAGATATGCTTAAGATCACACAGAAAGCAAACAAGTAAAGCCAGATTTCCGACCCCAAGACCCTTATTCATTTTGCTTTACTGATAAATTAACTTGAGAAAAGGTTATAATTAAGTTATTTTTAATTAACAATTCCTCTATTGTTAGATACATAGGCTGTCCCCTGTTCTTCCCTTCACCAGTGTGTCTCAGTGAACATTAAATATATGTGACTGATTGCACTACACTTTATTTTAAGGGGAAGAATTTAGAGTTAGGCTTTGCTTTTCAGCAGAGACCCACTGGGATGAATGGGAGGGGCTTGAGCTGTAAGTAGGGGGTGACTCTAGGGCAGGCAATCTCACCCTTGTTCAAAAGCTGCCTACTCAGAGACCAATATAATTTTCAAAGTCATTTAGCAATTATTTGTGGGTGTCTCTTCCTACCAGGCATGGGAACAGGTGGGGTTTGGGGCCTTGGTATTGAAACTAAGGTCCCTATCCTGAAGAAACCAGTGTGTGTGTGTTATTGGGGATTGAACCTAGGGACATTCTGCCTCTGAGCTATACCCCCATGTCTTAGTTTTTATTTTGAAACAGGGCCTTGTTAGGTTGCTCAGAGTCTTGCTATATTGCTGAGGTTATCTTCAAACTTACAATTCTCCTGCCTCAGCTTCCAAAGTACTGGGATAATAGGCACGTACCACCATGCCTGGCTTGAAGAAGCCAATAGTTGCCCATATAGTAAAAAAAGGACTCTGATTTAAAGAAAATAGTTTATTCTGAGCCAAACATGAGTGACTATGGCCCCAGAACATGGATTCACGTTACCCCAAATGACATGTTCCACCATGGAAGAGGTTGTATAAACTTTTTATAGTGAAAGAACAAAAGAAAGTAATAAATCAATACATTTATCAGTCACATTGGTGAAAGCATCAATAGGTAGACTCTAGCAAGGCAGGGCAATCTCTTCTATAGGTTGTAGGTGTTAGAGCGCTCTTAGCTTCAGGGCTGGTGGGGACTAGAGGTCTGCTAAGTTTATGCATTCTGAGAAGCTTATCTATTAGTTATGAGAATATTAGGTCAGATACAAAAATTAAGGTAAATGTCTATTAAAGGGCCAAAGATAGCCCCAGATCACTTTGGCTCCGTAGGACCTGTGACCTTCCATCTGTCCTCCTTGGCTGGAAATGTTCCAGCAGTCAAGGCTTGGCAGTCTACGGGATCTTTAGTATAGAAACTGCTGCTTCAGAGATCTTCAGTTCTCATAGTTATGTAAGGATGGTGAGGGGACAGAGAAGTTTGCTGGGTAGGTACAGAGGTGAGTTCACAGCAGGAATGTGTGCTGGGAGTAGGTTCTTCTGGCCGGGAGGTCAAGGAAGAGTTTTAAAGTGATGGATAAGTAGGGAGTTGGTCAGGTGAAAAGGCGGGGAAAAGGTTGGACAGTGAGAACTGCCATCATTTCAGGCATGGGGACCAGCCTATTTGAAGGACAGGCCATACGACAGACCAGGGCACGTCTGAGAATTCAAGTTGTTCATTGTGGCTGGAGTGTGGGTGTGTGAGAAGGAGTGGGGGGAGAGGAGGCAGGAGAGACAGGAAAGGGCCAAATCGCAAGGCCCTTCCGGGTGGAAGTTGGGCAGGTGGGTGAGGACAGGTCAGATAGAGAATAAAGCACAAATCTGCTCCCTTGTTTACTGAGTGTTCTTTCTCTTCGGCTGTTGTCGAAGCCCCAGACAAGGCAGTACAATACACCTCTGCATCTAAAGTTGGGTGAGTAATACAGGGGTTTCCAAAACCAGGCACGTCGCGGTGACTGTCTGCCTCACAAACAAGTGCCCTAGTTTTTGTCACAGTGAAGCAAATGGAAAAGGATTTCTGATTCTGAAACATGGTTTCTGCTCTGGGCTTTCACTGGGGAGGGGCAGGGCATCTTGCCTCCCCAAGGCAGGCAGGTGTGCCTCCAGCCTTCCAGAACACCAATTGTGCTCCCTAAGTCTCCCAGGAAGTAAAAGCCATGTCTCATGCCACCAGGAATAGGCTCAGACCAGCAGAAGATATGAAGTCTGACCGTCACGGTGTGGTTTCTTCTAAGACATTTGCAGAGTTATTTTATGAAGACCAAGTGGGGTAATATTCATGGAAGAGCTCTGCAGTAGACGCTGTGTATTCATTCACTGGCAGTGTTCTAGGTGCTGAGGATGCAGCAGTGCCCGTCTGTGCAGTGCTTACACTAGCTCATGTTGCAGTCAATAAGCAAATACAAAGCCTCTAGTGTGCTGGTCTGTTGGGCTGGGGGTTTCAATTTTAAATCAGGGAAGGCGTCTTTGGAGAAGGTAACATTTGAGAAATGACCCTAAGGTGAGTGGGTGAGGGATATTGGGGTACAAGTATTCCAAGCAGAGGAAAAATAAGTGTAAAGGCACTAATGTGAGAGCAACCAAAGTGAAGGCGATTGGATGCCCTGAACCGGGAGGAGCAGCATGTGCGGGCCTTGTGGCCCACCGGAAGGACTGTGGCTTTCATCCTGACTGGAAACCCTGAAAGGCTGTTGGTTACAACTATGCCTCCTCTTCCTTGCGTGGCCTGTTAGCCACTCTGATCAGGTGGCTTGGGTTTGAACCTGGCTTTGTCACTTCCTCCCTTTGTCACCTTGGATATGTTGTTAACCTTTCTGTGCCACACTTTTCTTCTTTGTCAAATGGAGATGATGGTAGCTCCTACCTTAAAGGAATTATAAGGCTGGGCATGGTGGTGCATGCCTGTAATCCCAGTACTTGGGAGGCAGAGACAGGAGGATCATAGGTTCAAGGACAGCTTCAGCAATGTAGTGAGACTCTCAACAACCTAGTGAGACCCTGCTTCAAAACAAAAAGTGAAAAAAGGGTTGGGGGTAGAATGCCCCTGGTTCAATCCCCAGTACCATGAAGAAGAAGAAGAAGAAGAAGAAGAAGAAGAAGAAGAAGAAAAAGGAGGAGGAGGAGGAGGAGGAGGAGGAGGAGGAGGAGGAGGAGGAGGAGAAGGAGAAGGAGAAGTTATAAGAATTTAAATGAGGTCACACTTGTAACATGCAGTGCCTGGCACAACGAAAATGCCAAGTAAGAGTTCATTAAAAACCAAATTGTTTAAAGTACTTCAGCCTAGGGACTCAAACAGATATTGAGCACCAATATTTGTTACAGCATTATTCCCAGTAGTTAGAAGGCAAGAGCGCCTCCAGTGTCCATGGAAAGATGAATGGATAAACAATGTAGAATATACACACAATGGAAGATTACTCATCCACAAAAAGGAATGAAATTTGGGCACATGCTTTAACATGGATGAGGCCTGAAAACATTATGCTACATGGAAAAACCCAGGCACAAGAGGACAAATACAACTAGGGTCCATTTTTATAAGATGCCTAGATTAGGACAATGTGTAGAAACAGAAAATAGACTCAAGATTATTAGAGGCCAGGGAAGGGGAGAATGGAGAGTTATTATATAATGAGTACTGAGTTTCAGTTTGGGAAGATGAAAATGTTCTGAGGACATGGTGGCGATAATCATACAACAATGTGAGTGTTGGACCAGGAATTGTGGTTCAGTGGAGAGCACTTGCCCCGCATGTGTGAGGCCCTGGGTACTATCCCCAGTGCCATACACACAGTAACAATAACATGAATATTCTTAAAAATGGTTAAAATGGTAAATCTTATGTGTATTTTACCACATTAAGAATAGTACAAGCTAGGTGTGATGGCGCATGCCTGTAATCCCAGTACTTGGAAGACTGAGACAGGAGGATTGCAGGTTCATGGCCAGTCTCAGTAACTTAGTGAGGTCCTCAGCAACTTAGTGAGACCCTGTTTCAAAATAAAAAACAAGCCGGGTGTGGTGGCGCACACTTGTAACCCTAGTACTTGGGAGGCTGAGACAGGAGGATCGCAGGTTCCTGGTCAGCCTCAGCAACTTGTGAGGCCCTCCACAACTTAGTGAGACACTGTTTCAAAATAAAGAATAAAATAGGGCTGGGGGTGTATCTCAGAGGTAGAATGCCCTTGAGTTCAGTCTGTAGTACCACAAAACAAACAAACAAACAAACAAACAAACAAACAAACAAAAAACCAAAATAGGGCTGAGGGTGTAGCTCAGAGGTAGAATGCCCCTGGGTTCAATCTCTAGCACCACACACACACACACACACACACACACACACACACACACACACACAGCACAGCTTGTTTTTTTCTAGATTTGCCCCTGGGCTTTGTCACTTGCTCTGTGTCTGGAACAAACCCCCCTTCCCTGCACCTCTGTTTCCTTGTCTGCTAAATGGGCCAGGTGGTCTGGGGGAGGGCCCTCCTGCTCTGAAGCTGTGTGATCCCAGACCTCCCGAGCTGAGGCTCGCATCCCCAGCACTCCCTTTAGATCTGGCCCGCTTAGCAGTGCCACCCCTTGGCAGTGGCCTCCGCCATCTGCTTTCTGGCCTGGGAGCTTCGGCTCTGCTTGCTTGCCTGGAAGGCCTTTGCAGCTGAGAACTCTGTTCTCTAAAAATATGAGATCATGTGCTAGGGTTACCAGGAAGGGATTTAAATTACTGTCCACAAATGCATCAGAGACTTAAAAAATTTCTAAATAATGCCGCTATTGTTAGCAGCACCCGTTTATAGAACTTTTAGTTTTAACTTAAAAAAAAAGCCCATATGAATGGTGTGTGTGTGTGTGTGTGTGTGTGTGTGTGTGTATGTGTTGGGGGGTTGCTGGCTATTCTACCTTTGAGCTACATCCCCAGTCCTTTTTATTTTGAAACAGGGTCTCACTAAGTTGCCGAGGCTGGCCTTGAAACTGCAATCCTCCTGTCTCAGCCTCCCATGTACTGGAATTGTCGGCGTGTGCCACCATGCCCAGCATATATCATTTTGGTAGAGCCTCATCATGGTTCTGGGAGCCAGGTGGCAGGCGAGGGGAACTGAGGCATGGCCCCAGTGGCATGGCACTGACTTTTGGGGTTGGAGGCTTCCCCTCTCTGGTCATCAGTGGCCTTGTCTGAGGTTGGGCTGAGAATCTTGGGAGTCTTCTAGTGCCTACTTTGTTTTCCTTTAAAGACGAAGTGATTTAGTGAATAGATAGCACTTAAAATTGAAGCCGGCTCCCTGGGCCTGGCATGGCAAACCTGTCTCTACTGAGTCCCCCAGAACGTACATAAGGTTCTGGGCTGGTTAGTCCTATGATGCTATCCTGCCTTCCTGCAAGTCACTTTTTAGGAGCTCAGAGTCCTCAATCTGCACATCAAAGACAACAGGGTCTGAATCTAAGCTTTACCCTGGCATTCCTCTTTGGGGTTGCCAGAAGGAGTATCTTTTGATTCTACCACTGCTTTTGCTTTTTATTTTTTTGTTCTGCTACCTGCTGTGTACACACAGCCTACTGGCTGCTTACAAAGACGGTGAGACTCATCAGTTGTCTCCTGCTACCATCAATGGACTTTGGGGGAGAGAATTTTCTGAATGAACAGGAGAGCAGTAGGCTGGTTTGGCTTATGTCTTGGGAACAGCCATAGAGAATTTGATTTCATTGCTCATTTTTAAAAGTCTGATTGTAATTGGCACACAACTCATTCCTCATGGCTGCTTCTCCAATAGTTAATTCATAAAAAAAGCCATGTATTCATATACGATGGAGAGAACTACGGTATTTCTCCTATAGATAGTTGTGAGAATTCAGTGAATTAATGCATATAAGACTAATAGGACTGCTTGGCATATTGCGAATGCTTCATAAATTATTAGGGTTATTTGCTTTTACAGAGCAGGATTGGGATGACAGATCAAGGTTTACATACAGCTTTTTCATTACAATCAGCTTCCAACCAGCATGCTTGTTATTTTAATGATTTATAATCATTATAGTCAAAGACCTTTTAAAGCAAAATTAGAAATGCAAATACCTGAGTATCAATTGAATCGTTGGTTTTCCTTATTTCAACTATCCTTGGTTTTTTATATCCTTATCAAAATCTGATGAAGCTGATTTTTACTTATGCCCAGGGCTCTGTGTGTGCACAAGCCTGAGCCCAGGAGCCCTGACCACTTTCCTGCAGCTTATGAGTACGTTGGATCAAACTGCTTAGTTGCAACTTTTCAGAGAAAGGGGCTTTCTTCTTTTTTATAAATCCTTATCTAGAGGGAATTTACTTCTGGCAATTCAGATCTTTTCTTAGGGGAAGTAGTTTCTCCCTTTGTCTGTCTGTCTGTCTGTCTGTCTCTCTCTCTCTCTTTCGGTCTTGGTTTCATAGTGGAAAGAGAACAAGGTGGCCACCACTTGTGTACCTAATACTTTAGTGAGTGTTCACCTTGGATACAGGTGTTTTCTCCATTTTACATGAAGCTCAGAGAGGTTGGGTAACCTACAGAGTCACAGAGTTAGCAAATGTCAGAGACAGGGTATGACCCCACACCTGTGCCCTAAATTTAGACTAAATCCTATATGTGACTCCTCATGCTGGAAGATACTTTCTTTTCTCTATGACTTCTCTTATTCCCCAAAGTTGTAGCTTTTTTTTTCTGTACTGGGGATTGGGTCCAGGGTTTCATGAATTCTAGGCAAGTGCTTTACCCCTGAGCTACACCCCTAGCCTGCTATTGGTTATTTTAATCCATACAGAATGGTGACTATCTTCTATTTTCAGAAACTTTGGAGCTATGTTTACCAGATGCCTCTTAAAGGAGCCATGATTTTTCTTCAGATCATTCTCATAGAGACTTTTATTCTCAGAGGGCCAGATGGCAGTAGAGTGGAGCTCTGTGCATGCCAGGTGCTTCAGGGAATGGCAGATTCTAGAGTGATTGGTAGTCTCATCACCATTCACTGCTGAGCTGCAAGGAGGAATGACCCTTGAGAGTTTAAATCTAGTTGTGAAGATTGGACAGAGTTAAAACTATGAACAATAGGAAAGGCAGAACACTGCTCCTCGTCCTAGCTGGAAGAGGATCCTTATTACCTAACACATGGGAAGGTCTGTGCCAGGACCATGCTGAGAGTCTTCTTTCTCTCCCTATCTTTTTCTCAATCGTTCCATGAACTGTCCTGGGGCCAGCCTGCACCCATGGAATCCTCTGTGGGAACCTGCTTTGGCTTCCCTGTAGTCCCTAAGAAGTGTGCCAGTGGCTTACAAGCTCTTTTTCCAAGGGTTCTCTGCCCTACCCAGGCTTTTATTTGCCCCCTGCAGATGAACCAGTCCCTGGGCATTGGGAATATGTAGCACTCTGTCCATTGCTCACAGGTACAACTTAGGGATTTGAGCTGCGAACCTGAGCTTCAGCATGCCCAGCTCCTCAAATTGCAAGAGACCTTTTGCACATCTAAATTGGCTGCTTGAGCCTTCCCTCCTCATCTTCCACTTCCCATGGGGAGGCCTATGCCACAAATTCCTGGTGCTCCTCAGGAGGGTACACATTTGAGGGCTTCTAACTTCTTACCCGAACTTTAGTCTTGGGTAAGGATGAGATTGAAGTGGATTATGTTTGAGGAGGGAGTGTGTGTGTGTGGGGGGGGGGTTTAAATCCAAATTAGACTGCATAGGAAATTGTGCCTCTCTTCTGCTTTAAATAGTGTTATCATATGTGGCCAGGAGGCCCTAGCTGCTTCCTTGCTTCCTCTAATCTTACTAGTCAAAGTGATGCTTTCCTAATGTCAGTGTGGTTTTGCAGTAAGAGCTCAGGCCAGGGGCTGATAAGTGGACCAATACTCTCCTCTGGTTCCAGTGCCATAACCACCTATAGACCTGACTCTCATGAGAGTCATTGGGATTTTCACCTGTTCCAGACCCTAACCTGCTCTGAGAACTCCAATCAAATTAGCCTAAAGCAAGTTAAAGGCACAGCTAACCCTGCGTCAGTGCCAGAGCTTCAGGACACAACATGATTTGATTGCTTCCTTCAGTATGAGAGAACATACATTCTCGTCTACTTGGGTTCATTTTACTTGCCTGCAAGAAGAAAACCTGAGATTAGTATTCTGAGAAGATAGAGACATAGCCTGATAAAATCAGATTCGCTCCTCCTTATCCTTTGGATTTTATTTGGCCCATGATAAAGATTTCAATTTTTAGAAAAGCTTGATAGTGTGATATCTCCACTGAATACACAGTTTACTTCATGGTTTGAATTGTAAACAGAAAGGAAGTGGATGGTTTAAAGCAACCATTCCTAACCTTCCTTCGATGACTGTTTTCTATGGAGATTGCAGATGTGCCTTTTGGATAGCATGATTAGATTAAACAAATGGATGCTTGCAAGCGCACCCATTTTTGGTTAAAAGCTCCCTTTACATGCAGCAACCACATCCTTTCCCTGAATATGGTCAACAGATCTGTTAAGCGAATGAGAAGAAAATTCCCTTTATGCACAGCCATAGGGCTTGTACTAATTCAGCTCTGTGGTTGCAGCTAACCTGTCCTGGCTGCTGTGCTGCAGTTTGCAGGCTGTGTTTTCTCTGTGGCCTGATTGTCAGCAATTTGAGGGCAGGGAATTGCATCTTCCTTGTCTTTGTATCACTGGTAGCTCTTGGCTCTGCCTTCCTGTCCTAGGTTTTCAGGAAGTGATTGCTGAATCGAATTAAACAAGCCTAAAGTAAAATGTTGAAACAATGAAAAGGAAGCAAATTATATTTAGGCTTCAGTGAGTAACTTCCAATAAAATCTAGTTAGCCAATTTATTCCATTATGCAGTTGAAATGACTCTGCAGTTCTGAGTGGTGGGATCTTCATGGAACATTTGTTCTTGAAGTCATCACTATTTTAAAGACAACAAGCCAATTCTTGTTAATAAAGTAGTAAATCCTTGTATTAGTCAGGGTTCTCCAGATACATAGAACCAGCAGAATTTATATTTATATAAGAATAAATCTATTAGGTTGGCTCACATGGTCACAGAGGCTGAAAAATTCCATGATGGCCGAGTGCAAGTTGGTGAGCCAGGGAAGCTGGTGGTGTGGCTCCATCCAAGAATATGGGAGCCTCAGGATGAGAGAGACTGATGATGCAGCTCCCAGCAGGAGGCGGAGGGCTGAGAGCCCCCCACCTGGGTCCTCTCGTACAAGTCCAAAAGCCAAAGGACTTGGGGTCTGATGTCCAAAGGCAGCAGCCCCAAATGCACCTGCTTAGGAGCGAGAGAGAAAGAAGTTAGTTTCCCGTTTCTTCTGCTTTATTGTTCCATTCGCGTTCCCAGCCTATTGGACAGTGCTGCTCACATTCGGGGTGGGTAATCCCCACTCAGTTCACTGATCCACAAGCCAGTTTTCTCTAGCAACACCCGCGTAGATACACTCAGAGTTATGCTTTACCAGTTCTCAAGGCATCCCTCAATCTAGTCAGGTTGACGCCCCAAATTAATCATCACCATCCTAGAATTACTACCATCTCAACTCCTCTTGGTAAGTCACAGTTTAGGTTTCCATTCAACAAACGTTTATTGAGCATCCTCGATGAGCTACACCTCCAAAGATGGGGAATTAAAGCTGGACTCTGTAGGATGAAGGGTCAAAAACACATGCTCGGGAGTCAGTGGGTCTGTGCTCAAATTCTAGCTCTGCCACTTTCTTTTTTTTTTTTTTTGCGGTACCGGGGATTGAACCCAGGGGCGTTCTACCTCCGCGCTACACCCCCGGCTCTATTTTTTATACTTTATTTTGAAACCGGGTCTCACGAAGTTGCAGAGGGCCTCACTAGGTAGAGAGAGAGAGACAGGGGGAGAGAGAGAGAGAGAGCGCGAGCGCGCTGAGGCTGGCCGCGAACCGGGATCCTCCGGTCTCTGCCTCCCAAAGTACTGGGATTACAAGCGTGCGCCACCACACCTGGCTTAGCTCTGCCACTTTCTAACTGTGCAATTCTGGACAAATGATACTAGGAATCAGTTTTTTCATTTGCAAACTGGGTATATGATACACTTACCTCAAAAGGTTATGAGGATTAACCGAGATATTGCAAATAAAGTCCTTATTGTGCCTGGCACTTAAGAAGCACTTGATAAATGTGAATTATTATTCTCACTGAAGGTGGGCTTCTTGACCAAGGGCCCGTCAGCCTAATATAAAGACAGCGTGCCAACGCTGTCCCTAACTCAGGACGTTTTGGACATGCAGTTTCTTTGTCCGGAGCACGCTTCCCTTACATATTCTCATGCTCTCTTTCTCATCTCCACTCAGCCTTTGCTTAAATGAGAACATCTCAGTGAACATCCCATTTAACACTAACCAACCCCCTCTTCCCGGCACTCTATTTTTATTTCCTGCCTGATTTTTTATCTTATCATCATATAATAGAGCATTTATTTTACTTTTTTATTACAGTTATATTTATTGTCCATCTTCCCTAACTGAAAGGTCTAGAACGGGAGGATTTTGGTCTTGCCATTGATCTATCATCAGTGCTTGAAACTGTATGCCTTACATTAGTATTGTCAAAAGAATGAATGCAGGACCAATCATGAGGACCTAGAGAAGGGCATGCCATGCTCTGCCTGTGGCTATCGGGAGGCTTCACGGAGAGGCAGCTATTGGTATGGAGTCTGAGACCAGCAGTTCTCAACCTTTCTTCCTTTAATGGGGGGTTAGAGTCGTGTGTGGGACGTCTGATTCACAGTTTCTAAGAAGTTACCATATCCATACTCCTTGCTCTACAGGTCTAGAAAACCAATTAGTATTCATGTGAAAGAGTGACACTATTACTGGTATAAGGTTGAATCCACTCTGATTTTTATTTTAAAAGGTAAACTACTTGCATACTTTATACAGTGATAGTTTTTAGCAATAAGGATGTTGTGACTCATCCTAACACTGAGGCACTGGGAAACGTGTTTGAAGATGGGGAGGAGTTTCCCAGGCATACGGCCAGAAGGACAGTGCGTGAGGGAGAAGAAACAGTGTGAGAGAGGGCACGAGGGCACAGTGGTATGACCAGAGCACAGGATGCCGCGAGGGAAGCAGTGAGACGGGACTGTCAGGGACCAAATGACAAAGGCCTTGTTTGCTAAACGAATGGGACTTTATTTAAAAGGCAATGGATGATGTTGCCCAGTGGGGGTGCATTGAATTTTTAAACTTTAATTATTTTATGGCTTATTTTTAAAAAAGAATAAATTTAGAAATTTATTTTTTTTCTTTTTTGCGGTACCGGGGATTGAACTCAGGGGCGTTCTACCTCCGCGCTATACCCCCGGCCCTATTTTTTATACTTTATTTTGAAACCGGGTCTCACGAGGTTGTGGAGGGCCTCACTAGGTAGAGAGAGAGAGAGAGAGAGAGAGA
>PVJS01049490.1:2500-14652 GCA_004027185.1 Glis glis | reverse complement strand
AAAAAAAAAAAAAAAAAAAAAATATATATATATATATATATATATATAGGGCTGGGGTTGGCTGGGTGTGGTGGCACACACTTGTAATCCCAGTACTTGGGAAGCTGAGACAGGAGGATCACAGGTTCGCAGTCAGCCTCAGCTACTTAGTGAGGCCCTCTGCAACTTAGTGAGACCCTGTTTCACAATAAAGAATAATAAATAGGGCTGGGGGTTGTAGGTCAGAGGTAGAATGCCCCTTGGTTCAATCCCCACTTCTGCAAAAATAAATAAATAAATAAATAAATAAATAAATAAATAAATAAAGGGCTGGGGGTGTAGCTTGGAGGTAGAATGCCCCTGGGTTCAAGCCCCAATACCAAGAAAAGAAAAAAAAATTTTTGGCAAGTATGGGGAGGGGGTGTGTTTCTTTCTGAAGGCCTTTGAAAGCCTGATAAAACAAGGAAGCGGGAGCAAAAATACCTTCAACATCAGATCTGGCCAGATGAGAAATGCAGGCAGCCTAGGGCCATCCTTCCTCCTGACACCTCCTGAAACAGGCCCGGCATTTTCAGTCACTGCTGTCGGGCCTCACAAGCCTTCAGCGGTGGCCTGAAGCAGAATTCTGTTCTCTGCTGAGAAACAGTGGTTCAGGTGGGGCCAGAGGTCTCCTGCCTGGCCGGCAGCAGAGGGGCTGGAATCCAGGCCTCGTGATTGGTAACTCAGTGTCCTTCCTCCTGGATCAAGCCGCTCCCCTGACACAAACCAAAATTTTCGAATACCTTTTCTTTCACCATATGCGGGCCTCTGAACAAGATCAGCTCAGCCCCCAGGGAGATCGTGTGGGTTGACCTGGCCAGGAATAAAGGCTCTTTCAACACACCAGAGAGCATCATGGCTACGGATGCTAAGTGAGCGCCCTAGAGGCAAGCACACACACCTTTGGGTGCTGACTGTGACCTACACAACAGGCCGGGAAATCCACGCACTTGATGCGCCTTTGCATAGAAGCCCAGTATGCGCACAGGCAGCACGGATGCTCGGAAAAGAAACACGGTCTTTACACGCGGTCCACTGGAACACCTAGAGCTTTTCTTCGCTGGTTCTTATGCTAAAACTATCTTGGGCTGGGGATGCAGCTCAGTTGCAAAGCATGTGCTTAGCATGTGAGAGAAACTGGGCTCTCTCTCTGGCACCAAAAAAAAAAAAAACAAAAACAAAACAAAAACCCTACAAGCAAACCCACAAACCTCTTATCACCAAGTTGTAAATTTAAATCCTATGCCAAATTTTCCTTAAGCATGTGGACTAAGAAGTGAGCTAGCTTGTCCTGGGTATTCATAAGGCTTGACTAACATATAGCAAATGTCTATCCCACAAACAGAAACTATGGGACATTTGAAAAATGGACTCTATATCAAAAAACCAAAACTAATGCCGGGCGTGGTGGCGCAAGCTTGTGATCCCAGTACTTTGGAAGCAGAGACCCTGTTTCAAAATAAAGAATAAAAAATAGGGCTGGGGGTGTAGCTCGGAGGTAGAATGTCCCTAGGTTCAGTCCCCAGAAACACACACACACACACACACACACACACACACACAACCAAAACTAGATATAAGAAGCCAGGTATGGTGGCACATGCCTGCAATCTTAGTACTTGGGAGACTAATACAGAAGAAATGCAGGTTTGAGGCCAGCCTCAGCAAGTTAGCAAGACCCTCAATAACTTAGTGAGATCCTGTTTCAAAATAAAAATTAAAAAGGGCTGAGGGGTAGTTTGGAGGCAGAATGCCCCCTGGGTTCAATCCCTAAGACCGAAACAAACAAAAACCCAGAAATAAAAACAAAGACCTGCAAATTAAACAAAAAAAGGAGAAATTTGATAGGTAACATCCTCTAACTACAATGTAACAAAATTAAGATGAACATTAAACAAAAATGTGACCACTCAAGATACTGTATCCTCTGCCACTAACATTGTATCTATTCATACAGAGACCAAGAGAGAGCAAAAAGGGGAAGAAAAGTTGGTGTGTTAAAATTTTTATTTAGAATAAGCAAAGAAACATTTTAATTCATGTTTTTAAAAAAACTATTTACAGAATACTTATCATAAAAACACAGATGCCCATAGACAGCATGCAAGAAAAAGAGCACTGGTCACCAGTCTATAAAGAGCAAGATGTTCTGCCAAACCTCCTTCCCCTCTCTGCACTCCAGTTTCTTCATCTTTTATCATGATCAGAATAATCATAATATTTTTCTTAATGTTCTGGTATAAAAGTCAGTTTTCTAAGCAGATCCATGATTGTCTTGTTTATGACTGGGCACAGAAACCCCTAGTGCCACTCAATAAATATTTATAGAATTAATGAATTATATATGTGTACATATACAATTTCATCAATCATATATATATATATATATATATATATATATATGATTGATTTAGCATGCAAGAGGCCCTAGGTTCTATCCCTAGCATCATAATACATCATTTTAAATCAATACATATATATGTATATATAATCAATCCATACAATATATGTATATATATGGATTGATTTAAAATTATTATATCTAAACACAAGGAAATATTATATAGACATTTAAAATGATGAAGCAGAAATACATTCTATTCCCATGGAAACATTTTTCTTAACCTAATAGTCAATAAAGCACATTACAAAATAGTTTACAGAGAAGAAACATGTTTTCTCTTTCTTTTCTCATTTTCTCTCAAATACAATTTTAAAAACTCTCTTTACGGGTTTGACAATTATAAGCTAAAGAGAACTAGTCTATGATTATGTCATGTCTCGTTATAGGTTTAAGACGTGAGAAAAAAAAGAGAAACCATCTTTTCCACCATCAATTCATTGACTTGTGCTCAGAGGTGTGTGGGGTTTTATCCGGCCCACTGGCTCTGGCCTTTCGTGGACACTACCACATGAATGTTTATCATCTGGCCATTTCTTGGGGCCACCCCTGCCCTGGCTCATGTCAGTTCTGGAACGGACCTACTGTATCAACAAGCCATCTGCTTAATATTCAGACCCAAACAAAAACAGCTAAGAGACAGCATGCTGGACTTTACCAGTCAGTGTCTCCAACTTCCCTGTCTGGTAAGTGATAACACTTCTCAGGCGACAGGAAACCAGCCTGCCATAAAGAAGTAAGTTCCCACTGGAATGACACAATCGCTCCCAACTGAAAAGGGAATTGATCCACACCCGTAAAATTCATTTCAAAGCACTGAACATGAATTTAACCTTACACCACAAAGTAGCAATTAACCCCCAAACTGCGAGTCTATAGAGCAAGGGAAGCAATTCCAGTCTGCAAACAGTAAATCAAAGGGTCTATTTACCTGCTGTGACAACCTCTTGATTCTGAGCTGGTCGTGCCACAAACTGTCACTTCACTGGAGGGCAGGGCCTTTCACTTCAGCCTTGGCAGTAGGAAGATAAAGGAGGAAATGATTACGATATGTTCTCTGGATCCCCCCCAACTCTCCACCACCTTAGGAAAGTCACTATGACCCTGCTTCTTGCAACCACACCAGTGTCACAGGGTCATGCCCCGGAAAGCTCAATGCCCTCTTCCCACACCCAGTGCTCAAGCAGGGAGGGGGTCTCCCTGGTGTCTTTTGAGGGTGAGGGGTAGTGGCAGAGGTTGAGAGGGTGTGCAACTCCAAGGGTCCAAGAGCACCCCTGGAAGCCCAAGACAGCACAACTGTGGGTTTTTGTTAGAAGGAATCTTGACATTTGGGGCACACCTTCCTCCTTTAAATTAAAAAAAGAAAAGGAAAAGGGATAAAAGGAAAGAAAAGAAGAGTCGGGCACAGTGGCACACGCCTGGAACCCCAGTACTTGGGAGATTGAAGCAGGAGGATGGCAGGTTTGAGGTCAGTCTCAGCAATTTAGCAAGATCCTCAACAACTTAGTAGGACCCTGTTTCAAAATTAAAAGGGGGGGCCGTACCAGTGTGAAGAAGAGGAGGAGAAGGAGGACGAGGACGAGGAAGCGGCGAGAAGAAGGAGAAAAGACAGGCTTGGGGGAAGAGGGGTCGACTGAGGCCACTGTCCCAGGTTAGTGGGAGGTGGGCATAGGGGCAGAGCTCACCCTCCCAGCTTCCACTAACACCCCTGGGCGCCAGGCTGGCTTCACCGTAACCACGCTGGCCGTGAAGCCAGGGCACGGGGAGACCTGAGCGCCGGCACAGGAAGCGCAGTGTCCCTGGGCCGGGCGGGAGGGACGTTGTCCAGCTTTCTCAGAGTCGCCACCCTACTAGGTGGCGCCGGCCCCATCACCCCACTGCGCTCAGGCGCACAGTGCGAACTGTTCCTCAAAGGGTTCGCAGCTGGTGACACTAACCGCGCCTGTTTCGCTGTCAGGCAGCAGCTGCCTGGCGCACTGACCCTGGGGTCGGTCTGTCTGGGCCTGGGGTTACCTCGCCTTGGGGATCCCTGGGGGTCTTGGGGAACGCCCCCCCAGTCGGTGACGCCCCAACTCCACCGCGCAGGGTGAAGGGCGCGTCCCGACGTCCCCGTCCGTGGGCCTTCCCGCCCAGGAGACAACCGGAGCACCGTCGTCGCTGGGGTCCCCGGCCCCAACCTCCGCGAAGCCCCCAGCCGCCCCGACAGCCGCGGACGCCGGGGTTCCGAGCTCCTCGGACGCACTCCGAGGGAGACGGAGCACCGGACGGCCGCGGGAGCCTGCGCCCCGCAGAGTCCTCGGCGTGCGCCCTCGCCCGTGTCCCCGGGGTGCAGACCCGCGCCCCCGGCCGCGCGCATGCGCCGCCCGCCCCTCCGCTGCCCGCCGGCCGCCCTCTGGGTCCCGGGCAGGGGCCGCCCGGCCCCGACCCCGCGCGCCGCCAGCCCCCGGGCACCTGGGGCCGCAGTCCGCCGCGGGCCGTCCACCGGCGAGCGCGCTCAGGCAGGCGGCGCCAGGCAGGGAGCTAGCGGCCGCCCCCGCCCGCCTGCCCGCCCGCCCGACGTGGGGCCGCGCGTCCCGGCCGCTGCCCGGCGCCGCCCCCGCACCCGTGCCAGTCGCGCCCCCGCCACACGCGCCGCCCCTCGCCGTCCCTGCGGTCCGGCCGCGCGGTGACCGCCCCGGAAGCCCCGCCCCCGGCCCCGGCAGGGACACACCCCCGGACGGCGGCTCCGGATTGGCTGTCGCGGGCGGGGGCGGGGCCGAGGCGGCCCGGGGCAGCTCTCCGGCGCGCCCACTTCGTGCCCGGCGGCGGCGGCGGCCCTAGAGGGGAAACTGAGACTGGGGAGGCGAAGGGACGGCTGAAGGTCACCCGGCGAGCGGGGACAGCGCCTCGATGGCGCGCCGCGTGCGTCCTGGCCTCGGCGCCCTGCCCTCCCTGCACACCCGGGGGACTGAAGTTGAGGGCGGGGTGGGCGCGGGCGCGGGCGCCAGGCCACCGGACCGGCTGGCGAGGTCCGCCTTCCCGGGGAGCCCGGCTGTGCCGTCGGTCTGATGAGCTGGTCTAGAGCGCGGAGCGCGCGCCCTCGGGTCTCGGAAGTGCGTGGGGTGGGCACGGGCGGGGAGGGACCTCGTCCCGGGAGCCCCGTGGTGCACACTAGGGAGGACGGGGGCGCGAGCCCGGAGCAGCGTCAACAGGTGGCGGAGGTGCCAGGGCGGGTGTGGCGGGCGGGGGAACGGGAGGGCTGAAGGGCAACGCGGACGGTCGCGGGGACCGCTGCCAGCTCCGACCCTCCGCCCGCCCCGCCCCGCCCCGCCCCGGCAGCCCGAGAGCCACGCTGCCCCTCTGCGTGCGCCGGGGGTGAGGGGCTGACTTTGTGCCCAGCGGAGGCGCTGGGACTCTGCCAGTGCAGGGGGAGGTCGCGGCCCGACAGCCAATGGCGAGCAGAAGCGGAGCGCGCTGCAAAGCGGCTTTGTCTGGGCCGCGCCGCCCGAGCTCCCCGCACGGAATGCACAAAGCCCCGCGGTGCCGGCGCAGGGCGCCCCTCCTTTGGGAACGAAATGTGTGCTATGCCAGCCCTGCTCTCTGCCCTGTCCTGCGCCTGCCACTGTGCTATTTGTGGCGACGAGTGCCCGGGAGAACCTACCGGGAGGAAAACTTCAAACACAAACCTCTGAGTTGCACCGGGGAACTGGGGATCGGGCCCTATTTGGCCCTTTCACAAACTTCTTTTAAACTAGCCCATGCTAATTCGCTCCACGCCCGCGGTGAACTTTGCCCCACCCTCCAGACACCCACATAACCTTCGTGCTTGCCCACCGGCAAGCCCAACTTTTATTGCACAGGCTAGCTAGCAATAGCTAATATTTGTATTATGTTTCAGAGTTTGCGAAATGATCCGTGTATATTATATCCTGGTATCTCATAGCGTGGGCCGGCAGTAGCGTGATTTACATATCTAGCCAGTGGTAGTATTGTGGCAGTTGTCCTGGGCATAGCAGGAAAGGAGGCTGCCCATGAGGATGGAGCTCCTGGGCTGCATCCTCATGAGGACATCCCTGCACAAAGATGTTATCTGACATACCCCAGGTCCCAAGCTCCAAGGATCAGAGTCTAAAGGCAGGAGAGCTGGCTTCTCTCAGGTGGTCTGCCATAATCCGAGTTCAACCAGGCGGTTGCAAAGATCTGGCAAAAACATGTTATAAACAAATGACCAAGGATGTGTAGAGTTCAACAGAGTAATTGTGTACACCCAGCAGACACAGAAAGATGATATTCTTGGATTCTTGGACCTCCCAAGGTTTTAGGGAGAGAAAATTTGTTTTTCAACCACGTGTCAAAAGAAGTCACTTTTAAACAAACACTCTCAGTGAGCCTCCCACGAGCACCCTGAAGGAGACAGAGGCTCTGGACTTCTCGCAGAGTATCCTGTCCACAAGTGGCTCTGTATCTGCTGTCCCCAGGGAACAGTGGGTTTCTTTTAGGGAACCACAGAGGACAGAGCTAAAAGACCTTGTCACATATCTGGCATGGAAGCAACTGTCACCAAGGGCACCGACCCGCTCCAGGATGCCGCTCCATCCCTCCGTCCTAGCCATCTGCAGTGTCGATGGGTGTGAGCAACAGAGAGGCTGCCTGTGCAGGGACAGAGTGGAACTCTGTAATTCTGGGGACATCTTTGTGCTCTTGAAAATGTCTCTGGGCACCACCTGATTCTCCTTGTTGGCAACTTTGGGTTGAGTAACTTTGGGGAACATTCGGGGGCACCTGTCTCTCTGTTCACAGCTTACTTGCTGTCTTGGGCCCCTTTTCTCATTTCCTGACCTCAAAGATGTTCTGAGAAGTAATTTTTTTATTTTGCCTACTTTACAACAAGGAAACTGAGGCACAGAGAGGCTTCCACTGCACCAGGTCACGCAGGCCAGTCGCAGGGCCCAGTACAAGAGGCAGGTGTGTAAAGGCACAGTGGTGTGTGACCCACCTGCTGAACTTGGCCAGAGCCACCAGGGGAATCAGAAGGTGGGGACATTCAGAAGGGGGCAGGGGGCACCTGGAGGAAGCCACCTGTGGGGGGAGGGGCCTGCCACTCAGTGCAGGCAGCAGGTTTGACTCCAGAGGTAGGAAGAGGGTACTCAGATAGCATGTGATACTGCTTCCCCGGCCCGGAGCATGGTGTTTGGGATGAGTCCATACCTAGCTGCTCCGGAGGGGTGAAGCTCTTTTATGTGTCTGGGGTTCAGGCCCATGTGCCTGTTTACCCTGCAGCTTAGGTAAGCCCTTTCCAGGAACTATCCAAGGCCTCTGAGGGTCACCGGCTGGCCCTCTGTTGATCTGCAAAGCCTCCTGTGGGGTTGGAGTTTGTGCATCCCGGGTGTCATTAGCCAGGGCATAGTCTCTGATCTCCTGGACACATGCCCTTGAGTCAGGTGGTGGAAGTCCATCAGGGCAGGGGAAATGGGTATTTGCTGACCACAAATAGGGAGCTGCTGGTGGCCTGAGGCTGGGCCTCGGTGAGGGCCAACTATGGGCACGTGCTTCTCTGCCACCCTAGTACTGACATCACAACTTCCCAGGTCCAGGTATCAAAGTATTGTCACGTCGAGGCACAAAACTCACAATAGCTCTGAAAGGCAGCTGGGTCTACTCCCATTTTACAGCTGGGGAAATCAAGGGCCAGGGGTGATGGCACTTGACCAAAGTCTCCCAGAGGGAGCGGGAACCCTCTCCAAGTTCAAATCCATGCTGCCACCAGCACCTGCCCCGGTGTCCACCAGGGTGGGCTGTCTGGTGCAGAAACGCCTGCTGCCTGACCATTTCAGCTGCTGGCAGACACAGGAGCATGGTGTTGGGGATGAGTCTACCTCAGGCTGCTCCAGGGGGGTGGCAGCAGCATGTTCAAAGCCCTGGCAAGAGAGGGCCCTGCTCAGGGGACAGAGGGTGGAAATGGTCCAGGATGGGCCGAGGTGGGCAGGACCCTAGCCAGGGTTGCATGCAGAGGCAGGACTCCATCAGATTAGTAACAAATAACAAACGATACATGTTAACCAATGGTTACCCAGGTGGGGGTGGTAGGTAAAGCTATGAGCTCACCTTAGGTCTGCAGGATCTAGAACCTTCTGCAGGCCCAGAAACGGCTACTGTCATGGATGTTCTATCTCTTTGATTATTAACCTGTCTCTGGCCAAAGTTTACAGACTGGCTTTGCTCATCATGGACCAGATGTCCGTCTCTATAGTTCTTGGGAAGGTCAAGGCAGCTCACCCACAGTGACGCTGCCTCTCCACCCCGCATCCCTCCCAAGAGACAGACACCCTCCTCCTCCATCCCGTTGGCTTAGGCTGTGGGACTGGATGGTGGGTGTCTTTCCTCATCTGGAGCAAGGACTCGAGCTTCCAGGTCACTGTGACCTGCCCTGGGAATCCCCCGTGAAGTGCGACGTAACTTGCCATGTAACTTGCCTTGTGGACTCAGACCATGGATGGACTCTGTCCATAGAAGCTGTTCCACTCCGTGTGCACGTGGAGTCGGCAGCATTCTGACCCAAGCAGGAGGCCGAGCAGGGGCTGCGCTCCGTAGGCCGGCGAGGGTGGAGGCTGCACAGCAAAGGCACGGTGCGGTGGTCCATGGTGTGCACACAGTACAGTCGCTCCTCCTTTATCAGAGGGCTCACCCTCTGAGGTTTCAGTTACCTGTGGTCAACCGCTGTCTGACAATATGAAAGGGAAAATTCTAGAGATAAGCAATTCACACATTTCATTTTACTTTTTTTGAGGTGGTACTGGAGATTGAACCCAGGGGCATTCTACCTCCGAGCTCCACCCCCAGCCCTTTTTATTTTATTTTATTTTATTTTATTTTATTTTATTTATTTTTATTTTTTATTTTTTGCAGTACCGGGGATTGAACTCAAGGGCGTTCTACCTCCGCGCTACGCCCCTGGCCCTATTTTTTATACTTTATTTTGAAACCGGGTCTCACGAAGTTGCGGAGGGCCTCACTAAGGAGAGAGAGAGAGAGACAGGGAGAGAAAGAGTGAGAGAGCTGAGGCTGGCCGCGAACCCGGATCCTCTGGTCTTTGCCTCCCAAAGTACTGGGATTACAAGCATGTGCCACCACGCCCGGCTTTTATTTTTTATTTTGAAATAAGGTCTCACTAAGTTGCTGAAGCTGGCCTAAAACCTGTGATCTTCCTGTCTCAGCCTCCCAAGTACTGGGATTACAAGTGTGAGCCACTGCGCCTGGCTAAATTCATATATTTTAAATAACCAGCCAGTCGTGGTGGAGCACACCTATAATCCCAGTACTTGGGAGGCTGAGACAGGAGGATCACATGTTCAAAGCCAGCCTCAGCAATTCAGTGAGACTCTGTTTCCAAATAAAAATAAAAGGCTGGGCATGGTGGCGCACGCTTGTAATCCCAGTATTTGGGAGGCTGAGACTGGAGGATCTGGGTTCGCAGCCAGCCTCAGCTACTTAGGCCCTCTGCAACTTAGTGAGACCCTGTTTCAAAGTAAAGAATAAAAAATAGGGCTTGGGGTATAGCTTGGAGGTAGAATGCCCCTGAGTTCAATCCCCAGTACTGCAAAATAAATAAATAAATAAATAAATAAATAAATAAATAAATAAATAAAATAAAAAATAAGCCAGGTGTGGTGGCGCACGCTTGTAATCTCAGGACTTGGGAGGCTGAGACCAGAGGATTCAGGTTTGCGGCCAGCCTCAGCTACTTAGTGAGGCCCTCTGCAACTTAGTGAGACCCTGTTTCAAAATAAGGAATAAAAAAAATAGGGCTGGGGGTGTAGCTCAGAGGTAGAATGCCCCTGGGTTCAATCCCCAGTACCACAAAAAAACCCAAAAATAAATAATAGGGCTGGGAGTGTAGCTGGGAAGTAGAATACCCCTGAGTTCAATCCCCAGCACCAAACAAAAACAAAAACAAAAATTATTACAGTATATTGTTATAATCGCTCTATTCTATTGTTAGTTATTGTTAATCTCTTACTATGCCTAATTTATAAAAACTTTATCATAACTATACATGAATAGAAAAAAATATATATGAGGTTTGGTACTCTCTGAGGCTTCAGGCATCTCCTGGGGGTCTTGGAACAGGTCCCTCACAGACACGGGGCCCTGCACTTGCAAGGGTACGTGCATGTCACCGCCTCTGCCTGGTACACGCCCTCCATGTCCTCTCATGAAATCAATAAGCAGAACCTGGAATTTGGACTCTAACAGATGGGATTCGAATCCTTGCTCTACCTGTTAGTCACTCTACAACCTCAGGCATTTGACTTGACTACAGTCTGAGCCTCCTCATCCATCAGGAAGGCCAGCGGTGCCTCCCCGGGGGTCCTGGTGGAGGATGAAGAGGGTGCTCCCAGAAGTCAGGGACAGGCCTGGATGGCAGCTTGCTTGTGTTCACAACATGGTAACCACTATTACCATGTTCACACATGGTTCTGAGGGCTCTGCCAAGGGTCGCCTCTTCCAGGAAGCCTGCTTGGCGCCCATCCCGCTGCTGAAGCCATCCCGCCCTGTGTCCTCACCTCTTCCTACGCACCATGCCACTCCTGTCCACTCGGCACCGTCTTACGATGCCCACTTCTCTGACCTGTCTCAGCACCCAGAATGGCTGACATGGAGCCCTCCTTGAAGATACCAGCGAGGTGCGGGCTCCTCGCTCCCTCACGTGACGCTCTTCCGCTCTGTTATCTGCCCTGCGCAGGGGAGCCCTGCCAGGCAGTTTGAACTTGAGCCGAGAACAGCCTGCAGGCCCCTGGCTCAGAGCTTGGGGAGTGAATGTGGCCGAGCAGGTGAGAGGATGTCAGACCAGTTTGCTACACCTGGGTTTTCTCTAAAATGGAGAATTGGACCCTGGCCCCCAGTTCTCTGGAAGGGACAGGCCACGATTCGAGGAAGTTTTCCTGTCCTTCAGCAAAGTGCAAAGAAATGACATTAGGAGAGTTTTCTAGAAACTTCCGTCTCATTGATTTAAAGAAACATCGTTTTTCCCTGAGATCGTGTCCTTTATATTCTTACATTGTTGTTGAAAAATGCCTTTTCTTAGTGAAAATTTCTTAGATGTGCCAGTGATGGCTGATAGAGATTGGTTTGTTTTGATTTGGCCAAACCAAGACACTGGCAACCCCATGCCATCTCCCAAGCTGTTTAAAACTGTTTTGGTATGAAAGCCAAAACTGTACTGGTGTGAAAGCCCCGGGCGCCTGCCGCCGCCCTGCCCTGGCTCGGTCGAGCTCTGTTTACTGATAGTCACAAGGTGTGTTGAGAAGGCTACCTAACATTTTTCCAATCTTTCTGTGCCCAGTTCTCTCCTCTAGTTTTCTTTGTGATGTTTATTTCCAAGTCAACGTGACGGCTTGTGTTGAGACTTGCAGTGTGGTATATAAAACTCTATGCAAGGGTCTGATTTTGATCTTTGGGGCCCTGGAGCAGGGTGTGGGCGGTGGAGCCTGTTGGAGTCACACCCACAGGGATCCCTGGCTCGCACACCACTGGGCACCCTCCCAGGGATCCCTCTGCCTGGAGCCTGTGGCGTGCAGAGGGGAGCCTGGCTGGAGGCTGGAAGGAAGCTTCATTCCTCATGGTGTGTGAAGGCAGTCGGTGTTTCTCTGGAAGGGGACAGTGATGCAGGATAGCGCAGGATATGGGGCCAGTATCCTAGTGGGCAGGGCTCTTGGACAGCTGGTAGGAGGACAGACCCATCATTCCACATCTC
>PVJS01049489.1:0-14653 GCA_004027185.1 Glis glis | reverse complement strand
GGGACCGTCTCAGCCCCCCAAATACTGAGATTATAGGCATGTACCACCATTCCCAACTACCACCAGCCTTTTTTTTTTTTTTTTTTTTTGCGGTACCGGGGATTGAACCCAGGGGTGTTCTACCTCCGCGCTACACCCCCGGCCCTATTTTTTATACTTTATTTTGAAACCGGGCCTCACGAAGTTGCGGAGGGCCTAAGCAGAGAGAGAGAAAGAGAGAGACAGGGAGAGAGAGAGAGAGAGAGAGAGAGAGCGAGCGAGCTGAGGCTGGCCACAAACCTGGATCCTCCGGTCTCCACCTCCCAAAGTACTGGGATTACAAGCGTGCGCTACCACGCCCGGCTTACCAGCAGCCTTTTTGACTTCTTATTTTTTTGAAACAGGGTCTCTCTAAGTTGTTGAGGCTGGCCTCAAACCTGCAATCCTCCTGTCTCATCCTCCCAAGTACTGGAATTACAGGCGCGCGCCACCACGCCCACTATTTATATACTTCAAGCATCCCACTCTTAGACTACTGCTTCTTATCTTTCTAGCTCCTTCATCCTTGTATTCTGTCTCCAACAATTCTTCAACTCCACTACTGTCTACTAACCATTGCTTCTAACATCTTCCAATTCCTTATCGATATACTCAAAGTAATTCTTCCAGACAGCCAAATAATTTCTACTTTTAGGATTCAAAAGAAGAGAATAATTTAAGATAGATCCCGCAGTCTGTTGGTAAGTTCCACGAGGGCAGAGACTATGTCTGCCACATGTTTTGTGTTCGTGAATGTTTGTTAATTGACCAGGGAACATTTCTACCTATTCTTTTTTTTTTTTTTTTTTTGGTGGTACAGGGGATTGAACCCAGGGGCATTCTACCTCAGCGCTACACCCCCAGCCCTAATTTTTATCCTTTATTTTGAAACAGGGTCTCACTAAGTTGTGGAGGGCCTCACTAAGTAGCCGAGGCTGGCCATGAACCTGCGATCCTCCTGTCTCAGCCTCCCAAGTACTAGGATTACAAGCGTGCGCCACCATGCCTGGCTTCTACTTATTCTTAAGATCACAAGGCGACAGCGTAGAGAGAACTTTTATGACAATCCGTCCATTTGCTTTTGGAGCAAATGAGATTTGCGAGGCTAAGAGTCCTACCCCAGGGCTCGCCACAGACTAGAATTAGGCTTGCCCAGTCCCAGAACTGCCTGTGTCTGCTTCAGAGACCCAAGGAAAGCTCTGGAACTGAGATTAAAGAACAAGTTCTTATACTTGGAAGGGAACAGGGTGTTGGGATCACAGGATTTGCATCTCATTCTATTGCATAAGGAGCTGGATTTGGAAACAAGACAGACACGTGCTCGTTCCCCACTGCTATTAATGAGTTGTGAGAGTTTGGTCAAGTTGCTTAACTTCTGGTCTTAAGTGAACATGTGTGTGCGTGTGTGTGTGTGTGTGTGTGTGTGTGTGTGTGTGTGTGTGTGTGTTATTGGCAATTGAACCCAGGGGCATTCTACTTCCAAGCTATACCCTTACATATTTTTTTAAAATTTTGAAACAGGGTCTCACTAAGTTGCTGAGGCTGGATCAAACCTGTGATTCTCTCGTCTCAGCCTCCCAAGTACTGGTATTATAGGTGCATGCCACCATGCATGGCTAAGGGAACTTTTTTTTTTTTTGGTGGTACTGAGAATTGAACCCAGGGGCATTCTACCTCTGAGCTACACACCCAGCCCTATTTTTATTTTTTTAATTTATTATTATTATTATTATTATTATGTGGTACTCAGGGGCATTCTACCTCTGAGCTCCACCTCCAGCCCTATTTTTTATTCTTTATTTTGAAACCGGGTCTCACTACATTGTGGAGGGCCTCACTAAGTAGCTGAGGCTGGCCGCGAACCTGTGATGCTCCTGTCTCAGCCTTCCAAGTACTGGGATCACAAGCATGCGCCACCACCATGCCCGGCTTTTTTTTTTTTCTAATGTAGAAACAGGGTCTTGCTAGGTTGATGAGAGTCTCACTACTTGCTAAGGCTGTCCTTGAACCTGTGATCCTCCTGTCTCAGCCTACCAAGTACTGAGATTACAGGTGTGGGCCACCACACCTGGCTAAGTGAACTCTTTTTTTTTTTTTTTTGCGGTACCGGGGATTGAACGCAGGGGCGTTCTACCTCTGAGCTACACCCCCGGCCCTATTTTTTATACTTTATTTTGAAACAGGGTCTCATGAAGTTGCGGAGGGCCTCACTAAGTAGCTGAGGCTGGCCGCGAACCTGGATCCTCTGGTCTCAGCCTCCCAAGTACTGGGATTACAAGCGTGTGCCACCATGCCTGGCTCTAAGTGAACTCTTTTGATAAATGAGGATTGCCTAAGTGGACTGCCCTAGGCTTTTAAAGTGGAGTTGCAAAGCTGCAGTTCACACTATTGCTCAGAAGTAAAAAAACTGAATTGTCATCTTGTCAATGAGCTTGGCACTTATTGGTTGGCAAGAAAAAAAATGAACTCCAGGTCTAATTATGTTTCAAACAGTCTAAATGGGTACAGGGGCTCAGTATGGGATGATAACCTTCTGGAAATGGATAGCAGGATTGGTCCCATGATGATGTGAATGCAGTTCACACTTAAAAATGGTTAGAGCGGGGCTGGGGATGTAGCTCAGTGGTCGAGGGCTTGCATAGCATGTGCAAGGCCCTGGGTTCCATCCCTAGTATTGCAAATTTTTTTTTAAAAAAAGCTTAAATGGTAAAAAATGATGTAGTCTAAGCCAGGCATGGTGGCACACGTCTGTAATCCTAGTACTTGGGAGGTGAGACAGGAGGATTGCAGGTTCGTGGCCAGCCTCAGCAACTTAGTGAGGCCCTCTGTGAGTTAGTGAGACCCTGTTTCAAACTAAAAAATAAAATAGGGCTGGGGGTGTAACTCAGAGGTACAATGCCCCTGGATTCAATCCCTAGTACCTCACAAACACAAAAAATAATAATGTAGTCTTATCTGATCATCATTTAGGTAGTGTGTTCTGATAATACTGTCACTTGTGGACAGAGGATCCATCTCTCAGACCCCTCCAGTCTTTTCCTCCCTACAATTCTATTTGTATGTGTGTGGGGATGGGGATACTGAGCTGGTGGCAGTATGGTCCATGGCCAAGAGGGGAGAGTTGAGGTCCTCGGGCATGACTTCCTTGGCCTCCTCTGGTCCCCTAGACCACTAAAGGGCTGTCTGCCTCTGTTCGCCACCCTTTGTCTTACGCCTCTGAGCCAAGGAAACCCCGATATTGTGACACGTGAGAAATTTCACTGTGACCTACGCTGGGACGCAGTGTTGTGGCTTAAGTAGCTGGGAGAGGAAGCCTGAGTCATCTGTGGCTCCCCCACCCCTCCCCAGGCAGCCAAGTCCTGTCCCTTCTCTTCTCCATCCCTGTGGCTTATCCCTCCTCTTGTCCCGGGCACCTGCTCATTCCCTGGTCTCCTCTCCCCTCATAACTGGGGCAATGGCACCTCTGACCACACTGATGACTGACAGGCCACCAGCTCCTGCCAGACTGAAGAGCTGTCAGGGTCTAGGGCCATTCCTGGCTCAAGAAATGTTTCCAAAGACTCCAGCAGTTGCTGGGCGCTGCCCTTCGGTAAGCCCTTTTAAAGTATAAAGAGACATCACAGGGGAAGAGGTGATATGACGCCTACCTTTAAATTTCAAAGACAGTAGAAAAGCAACATGCAAAACTTAATCACACACACACACACACACACACACACACACACACATGCACACACATGCCCGCGCACGCTGCACACTTGTTACTAATGTGCCATTTGTAAGTCCTAGAATAATCATGAAATAAGAAGGTGGTGTTCCAGCTCTGCGGTGATCAAATATTGATCCACAGACTGTGTGGGGATGTCTGAGTCTCAACTAACTGGGGTGTGTGTGTTTGTGTAAATTTCCCCCAGGACATTAACCAAATTTGAGAATCATTGATGATGTTGATATATTTTTTTCAGCCTGTTAGTCATTGGTTCCCAAACTTATTTGACTTACTGCCCCCTTTTCAGAAAATAACAACAAAACAACAGCAACAACAAAAACTATGCAGTGCCCCTCTGGAAATTACCTTCTTTAAGCCAATAAACAGAAAGATTAAGTAATAAATTTGCGTTTGTTTATGTATCGCTATTTCCTTCCAGCACCCCCTGGAGGCGCTATTGCCCACTTTGGGAATCTATGCATGGCAGTTAAGAAGAAAGCCTGCTCTTAGCTTATTAAAACCATCATAGCAACAATATCATGGAGAACCAAAGAGTTTTTAAAGAGCATTGTTAGCCATAATTCACCTTTGATAACATAAATGGGAACCAAAGTCATTTAACAAATTCTATTCCTGTTAGGGCTCTTATGACTAATCCTTGTGGAAATTTTCACTGGAAGCTCTGACAGGAACTATTTTGGTGACTATGAAATGTCCAACCTCGTTTTTCTGTTTGCCCTGGGGACCCAGCTGTCAGAACTGCGTCCTAGGGTTCAGCCACTAGGGGGCACTGCAGGAGAGCGAGGCAGAGGAAACAGAGATGGGGTAGGTCTTCCTCACCCTGGTCTGTATTTTTTGGCAGAAGTGGCATGTTCCTCCCAACAGCAACTCCTGATGGCCGTCTCCTTCTCAGGAGCTCCAGATGCCAGTGGGGGCAGCAGTGACGACTTTCCACCATTGGTAATTTCCTGGTGCGTCACATCTGTTCATGGTCCTGCATGCCATCCCTTCCCTTAAATCTCTGAGCCATCGGAGTTGGATTCTGTTTCCTGAAGGGATCCCCACTATTACATTTATAATAAGAAATCCGTTACTAGTGTCAGCTAGGGAGACAGTGATGTCCTAATTTGCTAATTACTGATGCCATTAACGATGCTAGTGATGGTATTTCATTGGTATGACTAGACTATGGATGGCTTAGAACTTACACCTCCAGATTTTATTGCCTCCCCAAAGTTGACACCTTAGGGTGCTTTAATACCAATGTGTTACAATACCCAAAAGATGTCTTTCAAGATTTCCGTTAGTGCCCATAATGCATTATTTTGAATAATGCTAGAAAATGGTTCACCTGTAATGGCAGCTTCGACTCAGTTCAATAGGCAATATTACAACACATACAAGAAAATTGGCAATAATTTCACGATTATGTGTGCTAATCACATAATCAAGCTTCCCATTGCTTTGATAAGATATCTGAGATAACCAAGTTATGAAGAGGCAAGATTTATTTAGGCTCACGGTTTCAGAGGTTTCCATCCAAGGTCAGTTCACTCCGCTGCTTTCGGGACTGTGGCGAGGAGGCACAACATGGAGCACAGCTGCTCACCTCGCCAGAGCTGGGAGGCAAAGAGGAAGAGGAAGCGGCAAGGTCCCAATATCCCCATCGAGGACACGCCCCCCAATGACCTAACTTCCTTCCATTAGGCCCACCCCTTAAAGGTTCTGCTACCTCCCAACAGCACTGAGGGCTGGTGACCACACAGGTAACACATAGCTTTTGGGGACATTCAAGATCCAAATGATAGCAGTGCCAATGCGAAACTTATTGCAGTTCACAAGATGTCTTTTAGAGCTTGTTTTTCTTTTAAGCCACGATCCAATCAAGGCTCGTGAATGAATTGCTTTTAGATACCTCTGTAAATGTCTTTAGGGATTCAGAGACTTTGTGTGTGTTTCTCTGCAATCTAGCATGCTATGTAACACCATAAGTAAGTATACTAAGGAAATCAAATGGAACTTCAGCAAGGGCGTTCCTATATTGCAAAGGAAACAACCTGAGTATGGGAGGAGATGAGTTAGTCATTAGTAAAGGCCACTAAATTGGTGTAAGTGGTCAGCATTTTCCTGTTTCATGTTAGTATACACTGAAAAATGCTATTTCTGTAACACAGTAAGTTTAACAGATGGGGCTTTGTGGGACTGAAGGTGATCTGTCTGGGGCTACAGGTGCCTCAGGTCCTCATTCCAAGAATTGGGGGATCTCCATTTGTGGTTTGACTGGGAAATGTTGTGTCTGAAACTATGACAACTCCATGGTTTCCAAGTTTCTGTGTCCCAGGGTGTTCCATCCGCAACCCCCATTGCTTTAGGTAAGCTGCTGTGTTTGTTCTGGAAAGAGCAGAGGTGAGAGTCTTTCATCAACCATAAACACCCAGAACCCAGAAAAACAAAGACAAAGGTGGTCCTTTTCCATGTTATTTATTCACAGTCAACCAGCTACACCGGGAGGGGGGGTAGACAAATCTATTGAGCTTTTGGGGAAGTCACAGGAGTATGGGCGAGAAGGTGGGATTTAGACAGAACATAATTTTACAAATGGTTAAATGAAAGATTTACAAATATCCATATTTTTTTTAAAAAAAGTGTCCTCTGAGGGTAGCAGAGGAAGATAAAAATCAGCATTAAGAAAATAAATGAGCCACTTCTGATCATTGCCTTCCCCAAAACCAGTCTCCAGAAGCAGCGTGCATTCTAGACTGTCAGGAGTTGCAGAGACTGATGTGATGCGAATTTCAGACACAGACAAAGAAAGACCAGCACTGAGTAGCAGATTACTTAATCTTCTGCACTGGCAGAAGGAAATTGAACGCATGAAAATAGCCGTCATCTGCTAGCAAAAATAGATTTATGCTGATGTTAATATAAAAATTAAAGACATTCAAATAAATTATGCCAAAACATTGCAACTATTATTCCTAAGATCATAAGGACAACTTCTTATTGCTCCTACTCATAATGAAAAGGTCGGAGGGAATTCTACAATAGCTGGGGGCCACAATATAACTTGTATGTGTAGAAGGCCTATGTCAAGGTTCAACAGATAATAAACACTTTTTTATTTTCTTTTAGGATTGACAAGTTTAATAGCAGAACACTCATAACAGATTTGAAAAAAAATGTAGATGAAGGATAGTACTTGAAGCCCAAGCAAACGATTTATTGGGGGGGGGGTAATTAAAAGGAGAATATGGGAAAAGTGTGGCCCAAATGAAGTAAACATTTAAAAATATCAGTTTGTATATTTTTATCTCCCCAATCCTCAAGGAAACCCACGGGGGACTTCTCGGGCATTCTAGGTACTCGGTAGATAACTGCGCTGCTGTCCTGGTGAACCGGGATCTGTTCAGTTAGTACCAGAACCCACCTAGCGGCCAGGAGGTGAACTGCAGGGAGAAGCTTCTTGCTAAGCTCAGCTCTGGGAAGCTCCAGCCTGGGGGAGACCGGAGCTCCAGGAGGGGCTGGTCTGCTCCCCTGCAGAGGCTCATTCCTTAGGACATCTCCTGGAGCTTGGGGGAGCCAGCAGTGGCGACGGGAACCTCCGAACTGCAGGATGATTGCCTGCACCAGTCTCCATTTCCAAGACTGTGTGTGTGTAATTAACCATAAACTTGGGGTGGAATAATTAGGAATAAAATCAAGGTTAAAACATGTATTGCAAATGGTGCAGATTTGCATCATTTAATCAAGAGATTCAGAGTCCAGAACATTAAATTCTTCAATTCTTACCAAACAATGCCACCTTTCTATTTTCTTCATCTTACAGTATAAAAGTCCTAGACATACAAATATGGTGAAAAGCTGCTTTTGAGAGAAGGAGAAGAGAAGCCATTCCTCCCTCCAGGAAGGTTTTCCTTGGGGGGCGTACTGGGGATTGAACCCAGGGGCATTCTACCTCCAAGCTATACCCCCAGCCCTTTTTAATTTTTGTTTTTGAAACAGGGTCTCAATAGGTTGCTGAGAGTCTCGCTATGTTTCTGAGACTGTCCTTGAACCTGCAATCCTCCTGTCTCAGCCTCCCAGTTCTGGGATTATAGGCATATGCCACCACATCTGGCTTTAAGGAAGTTTTAAGATTTGAATATCAGGATGCATCGCACACTGTTTAAATTTCAGAAAAGCCCTTTATAAAGATGCTGCTACTGACTAGTAGATTGTAAAATTTGCATACAGTCCCATATTTTATTCACTGCCCCCCACCCCAATTCGAGATGACTGCGGAGAGGTGATATTTGGTTCATTTGTCCTTGTGACTCCAGAATAAGGCATGGAGTTAGGTGAAATAACAACATTAGGACAATTAAAGAATTTCCAAGTATTGTACGTCAAAGCTACCTCTGCTCAGGCTGTGCATTTTTTGTTGTGAGTTTTTTTCTTCTTTTATGATTCAGCGGCTGGAGCAGGCCTAATGAACAGCCAGTGTTACTCAAATTCTACATTTATCCTCACGCTGTGAAAATTAAACTTGTTTCCCCACTGGGTACCCTGAAATCTACAGTCCCCCCCCCTTGTGTCTGTGAGCAGAATCTGGATAAAGGAAAAGAAGAAGGCACCCGCCGAAGGCGCGGATCCTGTCGTTCAACCGTTGGAAATGACAATGACATCCACACTGGGTTCATTTCAGTATCGCCATAAAATGGAATAAATGAATCCGATATTTAATGAGTTATTTTAAACTGCCAGCCACGTGCAGACTCCACACGGCTACCAATCCACTTTATTGTGTTTGTGGTGCTGGGGAGTGAGCCCGGGCCCTCACGCACATGAGGCAAGTGCTCCACCACTGGGCGACATCCCCAGCCCGAATGATCCACTTGAAATAACTCTCCATTTTGAACACGCGATGCTCTCCAACTGGTTATTTGATGTAACGCTAGAAAATCACGCATCGTTTCCCTGTTATTTATTTTACTCGTCATTCATTCTACGCGTTCTGAAATTCTTCAAGTATCTAAAAATGTTTTCCGGAGCAATCGCTTTAGCCTATCCTTACGTTTGATGTTTCATAAGATTGTTATGGACATTCGAGTAAAAGGCTTCACAATTAGGCTTTGGTTTTCAGGGAATCTGGGCAGAAGTTCGGATTGTCCTGACAACACAATTCAACTACTGTACAAGTTGGATTATTGTAATTTGAAATAACACCCTCATGAGAACAAAGTTTCCCCTTTCAGCACTTATCTATTGTCCGAGGCTGCTACAGAATTCACAGAGTGATATAAATAAGATGAAAGATATAAATAAGTAGGAAAAGGGGAAGACACTGAACGCTTTCTCAGAACAGCACAGAAGGAGAACGTCAACACTCTATATTTGTCTATAAGGCAGATGGTCCAACTTTGTATACAAGATCGAAAAGATGGTGCTTATTAAGAGGTAGAAAATACCAAAACAGTATTTAAGAAAAACATGTGGGATTATTTAAAACAATCGGTTATTCTGCTAAACTTTTAGAAAGTCAAACCGTGGAAAGCACTGTATGTTTTCCACTAACCCAGGACACTCCGTACTCAATGGAGATGCGGTCCACTCAGAGGGCCGCAGAGCTGGGGTGGGCTGGGAAGCAGGGAATCATTTAACTTGTCAAGGACTGAGCTCTCTCACGTTTCTGGGATGTCATTGGGACACTGAATTCATAGGGATGTCTCTGATTAGTGACAATTTCTCTGAGCTAGAGGGTACAGTTTTGCATATAAGGCAATAAAAGCACAGGGAAGGACCAACGGGAATGCTTCCCCTTCAAGAAGGCGCCGTAGACATCTTATATAAAAACATACATTGCACTAATCTCAGCCCGCCTCCTTAAGCACTAAGATGCAAATGAAAATATTCTTGGAACTCCGGCACCAGCAGAATTGCTCAGCTGAGCAATTCAAGAGCTGTGGGAGGCAAAATGATATCTGAGCTACCAAATTCCACTTGGGTAGCTTCTGCCCAGGTGACAAACCCTGGGTGTTCTGATTTCTTAATGCACCTGGGAGAGGCTTTGTCTTTCTCCAACATAATTTTATAAGGCATAAATTTAATTTGAATTTTCCCTAACCTTTGGAAGATTAGTGTTAAAGCTTCTTGTGTAACCCACACATTAACATTCAACCTTTCATTTTTATTAAACAGTTTATATATAAAAGGAAATGTCAAGGTGTTCTGCATTCATATAAACAATCATGATAACGTCAGAAATTGTAAAGAAACCCACCGAAGAAAATATAGATACTTAAATACTTACAATGCTAAGCTAAGCACAAGTGATCTTTCTAGAGAATATCTTTTAAATAGATAGACACAGGGTCGGGCTGCTTCCAGAAGCAAATGCGCGCAAAGTACACTCAAGTATCTTTCATCTTCTTTACTTTTTCACCACAAGACAGGATGATCCAGTTTGGAGAATCCAAGATCTTTTCTAAGTTCCAAATAGGTGCCATTGCTCACCCAAGAATCATCGCTGGATTTCCTGTGAAAGATAAAACGATTTCTTGTAGGCTCTTGAGAATAGGGTCCTATCCTCTTTCTCTTTCCCTCCTTTCTTTCCCCTCTCCCCACCATCATTCTGACATGCACTCAATAGCCCCATGGTCCAGCACTGGAATGGTGGAGACAGGAAGCCCGAACAACACAATGTTCTCTCTTTTTTTGGGTGGGGGGTACCGGGGACTGAACCCAGGGGCAGTCTACCTCCAAGCTACACCCTCAACCCTATTTTATTTTTCACTTTGAAACAGGGTTTCACTAAGTTGTGGAGGGCCTAAGTTGCTGAGGCTGGCTGCGAACCTGTGATCCTCCTGTCTCGGCTTCCCAAGGACTAGGATTAAAAGCGTGCGCCACCACGCCCAGCTCATTTTGTTATTTCTGACATTAACCTGGGGGCTGTAAAAAGTGGTGCTTCTGAGAGGAGGACAGGTGGGGGGGAGACTGCTGCCGACCAAGCAGGGCTGGGGATGATGATGTCAAAGCTTCGCGCCAACCAGATTGTTCATAGGAAATGAGAAGTTAACAGTGAGACAAGACCAAACAAGAAGGGAGTGGGAGCCATAACAGTCTGGGGACTGTTTACTATTCGTTGAATAAATAATATGTCATATAGATCAAAATAGAGCTCCAAGTTTTCTCTCTAGCCTGCCTCCTAGCCTCCCAATTTTCTCCTGGAGACAGGGATGGTATCAGCTTCACTCTGTCACAGAGATCCCAGCTCTACCCTCTCCCATTTTACACAACGGTAGTACTACATGGTAGTCCACACCTAAGTATTTGACCTACCAATAAATATTGGAGATCCTCTCCCATTAGCACAACGAGGCAGGGGTCAGAAAACTGGTTCAAGGATCAAATTCAGCCTTCCACATATGCACATGGGCCAGGGCCTCGTGCATGCTAGGCAAGCACTCCAGCACCGAGCTACATTCCTGGCCCTGATTACCTTAGAAATACTGTTTTATTGGAATACAGCCATGTCCATTTGTTTAAATATTGTCTGTGGTTGCTTTTATGTTGGACAGCAGGGTTGAGTAATTTTGAGACCTTATGGTCTGCAAAACCAGCAATATTTCCTATTTGCTCTTTATAGGAAAGTTTGATGACTCCAGCAATAGGGGACCCCTGATCTTCTTTTTAAATAGTTTCATGAGCCGGGC
The DNA here is from genome assembly GCA_004027185.1 of Glis glis. Classification (NCBI taxonomy): domain Eukaryota; kingdom Metazoa; phylum Chordata; class Mammalia; order Rodentia; family Gliridae; genus Glis; species Glis glis. The sequence continues at coordinate 3,235 of PVJS01049489.1, read as the reverse complement.
ATGGTGGCGCAAGCTTGTAATCCCAGTACATGGGAGGCTGAGACAGGAGGATCGCAGGTTTGTGGCCAGCCTCAGCTACTTAGTGAGGCCCTTCACAACGTAGTGAGACCCTGTTTCAAAATAAAGAATAAAAATAGGGCTGGGGGTGTAGCTTGGAGGTAGAATGCCCCTGGGTTCAATCCCCAGTACTGCAAAAAAAAAAAAAATAGTTGCACAATATTTTGCTGTATGGACAGATTACAATTTACCTAAGAGGTACCCTGCTGGTGGATAGTTAGGTTGTTTTCAAACTCTATTATAAATAAAGCACATGTTATTTTACATGTGTGCAAGTACAGCTACACTGAAAATTCCTATTAGCATTGCTGGGTTAGAGTATGTGCATTTGTAGTTTTCACTGATATTACCACATGTTTTAGGAGCAAAAGTACAGAGTGCCTGTTTCCCCACATTCTCAGAAGTGCAGATTTTGATCACACTTGTTTTCTTATTCCAAGAAAGGGATATGTTTAAAATGAGCCAACCTGTGGATCAGGTCGTTCAGTCTAGAACACAGAGCCCGACCTGGCTCGAGGGGCAGTCTTAACTTGGAATTTTCGGTACTGGGAACTGAACCGAGGGGCCTTCTACCTCCGAGCTAGACCCCCAGCCCCATTTTATTTTTTTTAAATTTTGAAATAGAGTCTCGCTAAGTTGCTGAGGGCCTTGCTAAGTTGCCGAGGCTGGCCTCAGACCTGCGATCCTCCTGTGTCAGCCTCCCAAGTACTGGGATTGCCGTGACCTTAATACACTGGCCTCCTATGGGGACCAGCTCTGACAGCCTCCCTCACTCCTCCCACAAGTATTTACTGAGAAAGTCACTAAGGGAGGCACAGCGGAGCTGTTGGGAGGAAGAACAGAAGGCACCGGTCCTCCAGGGACAGGTACCAAGGCTCAGAAGCCAGCCCTGGTGCAGGGGCTTCAGAGCTCTGGAGTAGGAAGAGACCCCGCAGGGTCCTGTGGGAAGCGGACCCTCTTGCTCTTTCTCAGGCTAGCAGCTGGAAAGGCGGCCAGGACTTCTCTACCACAACCCCACGGCGGAGCCAGGCTCAGACCTGAAAAACCGAGGCTGGTGCTCCACGTTGTTTTCCTCCAAGACCCGCCGCCGCTCTCTCTGGAGCTGTTCAATCCTCTGCTTTTGGGCTTCGGCTTCTTCTATGTTCCCTTCCTCGAGAAATCTGAGGCACAGAGGGAAAAAGTACAACAACACTGTTTCCAAGCAAACATGACCATCATTACTGCGAAATGCCCACGTGTCCCAGGCTATTCAAAGTCCTCTCTTACACCTGAACCCCCTCTCCCAACCCTTATTTTGAGGTAGAACAGGAAGGTATTATTTGGTGAATTGGTGATATTTACATGGTCCAAGCAATTATATCTACAAAAAAAGAATTTGAAGCAAAATCTCCCTTTCTTCATTGTCTCCAATTCTACCTGTTTCTCCCCCATCCTACCCTCCGCCCCTCCCACCACAGGCAACCCTCTGTTATTAGTTCCTTGGGTATCCTAGAGATTCTTTATGTATGTTTATGCAAACATAAATATATATCCTTATTCTTCCCTTTTTATTTTGGTACAGGGGATTGAACCCAGGGGCATTCTACCTCTGAGCTATATCACCAGCTCTTTTAATTTTTTTAAATTTTGAAACAGGGTCATGCTAGGTTGCTGAGAATCTCACTAAGTTGCTGATGCTGGTCTTGAACCTGTGATCCTCCTTTCTTAGCCTCCTAAGTACTGGGATTACAGGTGTGTACCACCATGCCCAGCTTTTCCTACCTCCCTTTTAAAAACATATATGGTTAGCATACTGCAATACTATCTATATACCCTGATTTTATTTATTTGCTTTACTTTTTACTTAACAATATATCTTGGAGATCTGTTCACAGTAACACATAGACATCTTCATTTTTAATAGCTGTATAATATTCAGTCATGTGGTTATACCTTAATCATTCCCTATTGATAGAGACTTGGGTTGTTCTTCATTTTTAAATTTACAATTAATGCTGCAACAAATGACTTTGTGTATGAACCATTTTGCACATGGGAAAGTATATCTATAGGAGAAATTTCTTTTTTTTTTTGGTGATACAGGGGATTGAACCCAGGGACATTCTACCTCCAAGCTACACTCCCAGCCCTATTTTTTATTCTTTATTTTGAAACAGGGCCTCACTAAGTAGCTGAGGCTGGCCGGGAACCTGGATCCTCCTGTCTCAGCCTCCCAAGTACTGGGATTACAAGCATGCGCCACCATGCCCAGCTTGTAGGAGAAATTTCTAGAAGTGGAATTGCTGAGTTAAAGGGTGAGTCTGTAATTTATATATTACCAAACTGACCTTTTGGGGGATTACAGAAATTTGCTAAGTGCCCTTTTCTCTCATTGACTCAAAGTATATCAGATTTCAGAATTTTGTCAATCTGATAAGGAAAGAAATGGTATGTCCGCATGGTTTTAAAAATTAGGATTTTTTTGTGCATTAGGAGTGAGGCTGATTTTTTCATATATTTAAGGAACATCTGTATTTCCAATCCTGTGAACTGTTCATTTTTCTGTGTCTGTTTTTTTTCTAAAGTACTGATCTATAACTTGATTTTTAGAGCTTATTCATGATATGAGTTGTAAATATAGAATTCTGTTTATCATTTATCTTTTGGCCTTGGCAATATATTTTTATTTCCTTTTGGCTTCTGGATTTTTTGAGTCTTAATTGGAAAGGCTTAGGGGCAGGATTATTATTTCCATTTTACAGAGTAGGAAGCTGAGGCTAAGAGAGATGAGAAGACTTGTCACATACATATCGCACAGCTTGTGAGCGGCAAGCCTCGTGTTGGAGCCTAGATCTTAGCACACCAAAACAGTTCAGAGTTGAGGGGTCTTTCAAATACACAATATGTTCTTTTTTAGTGCATATAGTAAAACTCTTCAAAATAAACATTTAAAAAAATAATTCAACAGAATGGGACTCCAGTGACAAAGGCCACTCTACACGCAGATCTTAGCTGGTCTCTGTTTTCTCTGTGACACGGTTGTTGTTTAAAAACTCCCCATGCGCTGGGCGTGGTGGCGCACGCTTGTAATCCTAGTACTTTGGGAGGCGGAGACAGGAGGATCCGAGTTCTCAGCCAGCCTCAGCTCTCTCTCTCTCTCTCCCTGTCTCTCTCTCTCTCTCTCTCTCTCTCTCTCTCT